>JASDQU010011566.1:142089-166869 GCA_032191745.1 Picea mariana | reverse complement strand
TCAAGAAGCATGGTTCTTCTCTCACCAATATCTTAGCCACTAAGACTAAGGTGTATATATGGTTAAATATTGTCAAATAGAAATATGATACAACCATTCTTGACTTTTATATGTCGAATTCAATAATTATTGTTGACTAAATTATTTGAAATTTTATTGGTTATTAAATGTCCAACTCAACAATCATGGTTTTTCTCACAGCAAGATCTTAGATAGGTTGTGTATATATGGTTAAATATTTTCAAATAGAAACATGATACAACCATTCCTGAATTTTATATCTCCAATTCAATAATTATCGTTGACTAAATTGGGCCACTAGGAAGGGCGCACCCCTTCCTTCTCCACTCAATAGGAGATCGTTTAGTATGTTGTCAGCGTTGGCCCTTGACCAAGTTTTGGAGATCCTTGGTCATGTTTGACCTCTTTTGGGACTTCGACAGGCTACTCGAAGGTGGAGCGCAAGTTGAAGCAGAGATCGCGGGATCTCAGCCCCTTTTTAGGGTAGTTTTTGGGATTAAGGTTTATGTAACGGGTATGGGATGTTGGCCCATGGGTTTACCCATGTCTAGGCCCATTTTGTAATATATAAATAGATATCTAGGCGATGTAAGAAGAGGCCAATGTGTTAAGTGAGAATAGTTGTGGATGCTTTGTGCATGCTATGTGTTAAGAACTTGCAGAGCTAAGTGAAAGTGATTGTAAGAAGCTTGTGTATAGACAGTAAGAAGGATTTGTGCTTAAACCTAGCTCGGGGAAGGAGGATCTAGCAAGGTGCACGTAGATCTCTTGTCCTATGCAGAGTGGGTTTTGAGGCTTTATGCATGTAAGGAGATTGACAGAAGATAATAAAGAAGATGAAGAGTTGGTGGACGTAGCCCCACACTGGGATGAACCACATATATCCTGTGTTATGGCTGCTTTGTGCATTAGGGTTGTATGTTAGTGATGTGATTTATGCTTAGTGTTGATATCTTTATGTATGATGCATCTGGTATACTAGCTTAGTGCTTAGTAATGTGAATGAATGCTAGATCTGATCTCTTTCCATATGCTAAGTGCTTAGATGTGTTAGATCTGGTAGAATATTGCGTTGTTCTGTAACTAAGGTTTGGATCTGCGATGTGAATAAAGGATAAATACTGATGAATGTTAACTGCTAAGTGATTTGTTAGAGTATTGCGATCACAGATCTGTGTCCCAACTAAGGTTGCAGACATTGGAGTCCTACAACCACCCCTCCCTCTGCCTCTACCTCAGGTGAGACTTCATCTGCTTCGTAGGTGTTGTCGAAAGGGCCGATAGTTATGGTTTTTTTGGTGCGTTGTTGAAGCGTTGAACGCTGGGTCTGCCCATGTGCCAACAAATGGTTCTGTTGCCGGGAACTGAAACTGTGATTATTGGGAACTGAAGAAAAGAAGCTTTGTGCGTAGATTTGTTACTTTAGTGCGCAGTATTCTACTTGACTTGTAAAGCTTTGTGCTAAGAAGAGAAGTCTAATATGAAGAAAAGAGATAATACCTTGAATCTTTGTGCTCTGAGAAAGGTAAGATAAGTAAAAAAATTTGTTTCCAAAGAATGGATCTAGGTATGTTTGATCAATTTTGTCCTAATCTGAAAACTAGGGCACAGTTAGAAGAAAGAAGATTTGATATGAATAGATCTGATAGAAATAATGAAAGGTATGTTATCCCTATGCATAGAAAGAATGTTTGAACTAACAAATGGATGCAGGATCCTAGAAATAATTTTTTGCAGGTTAGTTATTGTGATCCCAGTGCGTAGTACAGGAAGGATTGGGGATCATTTAAGAGAAAGAGAGGATTAACCCTTGATTACAGTTGCAGAAGACCAAGTCATCTTGCTAAGGAAAATTTTAGGAAAGCTTGCCATGGTTCCTTCATTAGGAGGAATATGATTATTTAGAGAAAAGTTGATAACCCTATGTGGAAGACTTACCCATACATCTATGAGTTCTCATGGCACTTTGATAGAAGAAGAATTAGATATCATTAAGTTTGTTGAGAAAAACGCCCCATTTGCTATCTTGCTAGGAAAAACCTGGATTGAGAAAGATCAAATATGAAGGAAACAAGAAGAGGAGGATCTAGAACAGAAAAAGAAAGAACTAAGAGATTTCATGGCTAGGAGAATAACACACTTACTGGAAGAACAAGAGAACCCGTCAAAGATACTAAAGACCAAAGATATGGATGTCAAAGTTGAAAGGACACAGGAAGACTGAAGACACATGTCTATACAAGAGAGTAGAGGATCCAACCCAGAAAGAGAAGAAGTATTACCCTTGAACCCTATGAAAGACCCTCCACAGTGAAAAGTTATCATGCCAAGAGGAGATAAGAACGATAATGGAAAGAAGAAACCAATGATTCAGATCACAGGAAAGAAGGCCAGAAAAGTTAGTAAGAAGAGGGCAACGTTAGAAAAATTGCAAGAAGTTCCAGAGAATACTTCGCAGAAAAAAGGTTTCTAGAACTTGAACTTCGCCGGAATATCAGTACAACACAGAATGGCACTTCGCCATGACAAAGAAATATGACCATTGGGGGCCATATGACCATTCGATCGATGCTCCCGAATAATTAGGAAATCAGTTATGGCCTGAAAGTTCGCCATTGGACCGTTGGGACCGCACCATAACGGATGGAATTGCATTGAATAAGGCTTTGCGACCCATTGAAATAAACCACTACGACAATATCTATTTATCCCATCGAACGTTGCACCGAGAACACTTTTTCCAATTGTAATTATCCGCGCCCACAGAGAGCTAGTTGATTTCGCGCAGTGATCAGTGAGACCTTGCTGTTACATTGAGTATTCTTCACCGACCTGAGATATTAGATCTCAAGTGTGCATGTCAAATGAAATTAGCGTAGCAAAAAAATTCGTTGAAGAGATTCTAATAGACCTCATGGACGAGAAGGTGATGTTCCCAGGCATCCAAGCTTCATCGACGTGAGGAGTGCAAGCCTCCCTGTCAACTGCTCATGGATCTGGACCATCCCGAGATGCAACCGATAAAAGAACCAAACATCGTGATGACTTGGCGAATGTGAAGCTAATTCCATCTATCATACCTGACTACATCCCACCCCTGGCCGGTGTGGTGAGTTGTGAAAATGTCCTGAGGGACTTCGACTACACAGTCATCACTGCGTACCTTCCGAAGGGAATACAAGTAGTCAGACCGCAATTGGAGAGGATTCCAACCTTGAATATCAATGACTATAACCTATGAGACCACAAGAGCTATGGCATGCTCACACCTCAAAAATATTTGACCAAGACCAAGGGGAAGAAATCGAAGATCATCCCTCAGTCGTGGACTATGGACATCGCGAGGTCCACTGTCTTGAACGTGATGAAGATACCAAATTTTGGAAGGCACCAGGAGGTTAACACGTGTGTTAAGCTCTTGTTGTCGTGCTTCCATGGCGAGTATCTATGGTTGGACAGACGCATCACCGTCGATCCGGCCCTGATCCATAGGATCATCGGATTGAGCATGCAGGGACCAATCCCGCAAGGCTTTTATCCAGGGAAGGTTGCAGACCGCGCCCTGGCACATAATATCAAAGACACCTACGATGATGTAGAGAAAGGGACACGAGGCTAAAAGGTAGCCTCCATTCAGAATGGCACAGTGCACCTTGCTTGCCAGTTGATTGCTGGTAAGCTAGTAAGAAAGAACAGACCCACACAGGTCACAGGGTTTGTCGTTGACCTCGCTGGAAAATGCGTGGAAGGACTACGGATGAACTGGGCCAGTTACCTAGTCAATCAGTTAGAACTGGATTTTTGCAAAGCTCAGGATCAGGGTTATGAGTTCCAATTAAGCTGGTTGTTGATCCTCATCACATTCACTGCTTGGGAGATGAGCTTGCCCAACTCCGTAGAATAGCTGACGTGACAGAAGCTTGCCTTCGTCGCGTGCAGGAAGAAAAATAACAAGCCACAATGGCCCTGAAGCATGCACAAGAGGAAATAATAGAGCAACGCCAAGTTGCACAGTAGGAGAAGGAAAACCTTCAAACCAAGTTCGAAGAAAATAAAGCGCAAATCCAACAGGAGAAAGAACAACTGCTCGTGGAGAAGGTTAGAATTAAAGAAGCAGTCAACAGAGAACTTTGCTCTGTGATAGGCTTGGAGCAGATGGAAGAAGACCCGGTAGTAAATCAAGTCGTGAAGCTTGTTGAAGCCATTCAACAACTTCAACAAAGAGTCACAGAACTAGAGATACAAATAGTACCAAGCACTCCGCAGGAAGTGCGAGACCATAAAGAAGCAACTGCCCGGAGCACAGTTGAAAGGATAGTCATGGAATGTAAACAACTAAGTAGTCACAGTGCACAGACTTATGAGCTCCTTACCAAGGACCCTGAAGTGATGACACTAGAGTCGCAACTACAAGAAGAAAAGAAACAAGCAACAGTAGTACAAGCATAGTTAAAACTCTTGTCAGTAGTTGAGAGGGAGAAAATATCCCAAGAACAATGCACGGCTCAACAATAGGTCCATTCCCTATAAATCAAAGTCATGGAAGTGACTTAGAAGCTCCAGCCAGTCCAGGATGCATCTTGCCTACTTTTTGAGGAGATTGAATGCCGAGGAGTGAAGCTAGAACAAGTAGTCACTTAGGTAGAACAATGCTTAGAAGGACCTGTGAATGAGGCAGTTATTCAAGAGTTCGTTGAGCAAGAGGCCTTTGCGCAGTAACAGGTTGAAGCAGCTCAAGCCAAGCTCGAGGATTTTGAGAAAGAGTTACCCAGACCAGAGTGACTCGGGACAAGTCACAGGTGAGTGTTGGGGGCTTGTTGGCCCTTGACCAAGTTTTGGATATCCTTGGTCATGTTTGACCTCTTTTGGGACTTCGACAGGTTGGTCAAAGGCAGAGTGCAAGTCGAAGCAGAGATCGCGGGATCTCGGCCCCTTTTTAGGGCAATTTTTGGGATTAGGGTTTATGTAACGGGAATGGGATGTCAGCCCATGGGTTTACCCATGTCTAGGCCCATTTTGTAATGTATAAATAGATATCTAGGCGATGTAGGAAGAGGCCAATGTTCTAAGTGCGAATAGTTGTGGATTCTTTGTGCATGCTATGTGTTAAGAACTTGCAGAGCTAAGTGCAAGTGATTGTAAGAAGCTTGTGTATAGACAGTAAGAAGGATTTGTGCTTAAACCTAGCTTGGAGAAGGAGGATCTGGCGAGGTGCACGTAGATCTCCTGTCCTATGTGGAGTGGGTTCTAAGGCTTTGTACATGTAAGGCGATTGACAAAAGATAATAAAGAAGACGAAGAGTTGGTGGAGGTAGCCCCACACTGGGGTGAACCACGCATATCCTGTGTTATGGTTGCTTTATGCATTAGGGTTGTATGTTAGTGATGTGATTTATGCTTAGTGTCGATATCTTTATTTATGATGCATCTGGTATACTAGCTTAGTGCTTAGTAATGTGAATGAATGCTAGATCTGATCTCTTTCCATATGCTAAGTGCTTAGATGTGTTAGGTCTAGTAGACTATTGCGTTGTTCTATAACTAGGGTTTGGATCTGCAATGTGAATAAAGGATAAATACTGATGAATGTTAACTTCTAAGTGCTTTGTTAGAGTATTGTGATCACAGATCTGTGTCCTAGCTAAGGTTTCAGACACTGGAGTCATGCAACCACCCCTGCCTCTACCTCGGGTGAGACTTCATCTTCTTCGCATGTGTTGCCGAAAGAGTTGTTAGTTAGGGTTTTTTTGGTGCGTTGTTGAAGTGTTGAACCCTAGGTATGCCCCTGTGCCAACAATCAGTAATAATATTATAAAATTCCCTCGCCATTGTTGTTGAGTAGAGATCTCCTTAGTAAATGTTAGTATGCCAGCTTGTGTCAATCAGTTGCATTGTAAACAACCCTTGCCAATATTGTTGAGTAGGGTGCTCCAGAACAAAGCAACAACTTCCATTGTAACAACTAATAATGTAGAGGAAAAATTCTCCTTTCATAATAAAGGGCACCCCTCTCTACTGAATAGTTTGATTTTCTTCTTATGTTCTAATCTCGTCTTATACATTGTATGCTCTACGTTTTTCCTTATGTTTTAGCGTTGAAACTTTTCTGTTGACAAGTGTGTTTTGTGTTGTTGTGTGAATTTCAGATCTATATTGCAGATCAATTGGTATCAAAGCATGGTTCTCGACATACTTCTACTTGCGATCAAGAACTAAATAGAAGGACATCCACCAGTTTCGAGCACAATTTTTTTTGTGGTAGAAAATTCTATGAACTCACACCTCTGCTAAGATTTGAAAGTACGCCATTCTCACAGATTTTTCTCAAAAAACCCTATTCATAGGGGCTCAGTGTGCCCTTCTCAGGGTCTTCGGTGTTCCCTCTTCAGAATCGCTAGTGCATCCTCTTCAATGCGCCCTCTTCATAATTGACAGTGTGCCCAGCTTCAGAGCACACCAAGTGGTGGATGAAAATCATGTCGTCGCATAAGGAGCCATACATAGAGTACTCTGCATCCAATGCATCCACACCAATTCAATATTTAGCTCTCTTTCTACACGAATTACTTCATAAGCAGCAACAACGAGCTCCAACACCCAAGTTTTCGGGCCAAATGAATGGCGATACTGTCGATTCTTAGCTCCACAGTCTTTCCACATACTTCAAGAAATGTCCTAAGATGACTGAAAACATGAAAATTCAGATCACAAGCTTTCAGTTGGAGGGAATTGTGAAGGATTGGTGGGATACCCAGGTGGAGAGTTGTTCATTGATTGTAGACATTGGCGAACCAACAACTACAATTCCTGCAAACATCACATCATGAGATGGATTTTTCCAGGCAAGATCGCTTCTAGCCCCCAGGATATCGACAGGACCTCCTGGCCAAATGGTTGCAGCTAATACAAATATCTAATTAATATGTACAGAGCTACATCGATGTCCTCTACAAGCTATGCATCTAGCTACACATCTCAAATCCAGAAGAGGTATTGATTGTCAAAATCAATTCTAGTTTATTAATTATTTTTCATTGTGAATTCGATTTGTTTGAGTCTCCTACCTTGGACAAGGCCTTTCTTTGGGCCTTAGTTGTGGAATGTAAAGTGGCTCCTCGAATCCACTCTCATTGGTCCTGTTAATGCAAGCATTTCTCATACTAGTCCCTCGACTGGTTCCCTTGCTTTACCTCCTCATCTCATATTAGTGTATCTTTCATAAGACCAATTTGCATGCCTTTGTTGACTGTCGGGAAATTAAGAACCTGTGCACCAACAAAACATTATTTGCAGAAGTTTCTCAGTCAGATTCCCCTTAACATCTTGAAGTAGTGTCTCTCGATAATCCTACCGAAGTTGACCTCTCTCTAATTTTAATGACAATCAATGAACCCAACACCTCTAATGTACCCATGTTTACACATAATTGTCATATTAAACATGAATTGTCTACTCTCATCCTAGACAACAAAATCCAAAAGAACCTCGTTTCCCAGGACTTAGTCCAACTCCTTCAACTCCCCACCACTCTGCAGCCAACCCCATATTAGCTAGTTTGGCCCATACAAAAGGGAGGTCCTTGTCTTACTATCTCCTAGTGTTGTGTAGTAACATTTTATATTGGCCCTTTCTGAGATACGATGGTATGTGATGTCTTCCTCTTAGACTAGGTATATTTTTTACTTGGTCTTCCCTATTAGAAGGTCCGACATGTTGTGTACCATGTTAAAACTCATCAATACCACCTGTAACATGAGGGATGTACCTATGTGATTACGTCCACTGCCCCTAAATCCATCCAACCTCTTATGGGAAAGGAAACAATTAAGTAGGTTAGTCTAAAAAAAGATGTCTCTCTGTGGTTAGTGCACCCCATTAAACCCAATAACCTCACGAACCCTACACCTCCATACATGGTTCCCCTTCTCCAAGAATTTTCCGATGTCTTCACCCAAACCACAGGTCTACCACCATATTGATCTATTGAACATTCCATAGATCTCATCCCTAACACTTCCTTACCCAACACACCATCATATCACCTCGCTCCCCGAGAGGTTGTTGACATAGAACGCCAAATTGGCCAACTACTAGACTCCGGACATATTCAACCCTCTTTGTCACCTTGTGCATCCCCAACCTTTATAAGTCCCAAAAAGGATAATTCTAAATGGTGCCCCATGATAGATTATCGTGCTCTTAATAAAGTTATTGTTAAAACCTGCTCCCCCCTACCCTAGATTGAGGATTTGTTGGACCACTTACAAGGGGATTATTTCTTCACAAAGATGGATTTGACAACATGATACCATAAAGTGTGCATGAAAGCAACATACACATGGAATACCAGATTCAAGACCAAATTTGGACTTTTTGAGTGGTTGGTAATGCCATTTGGGTTGACCAATGAGTCGACTAGACTTATGAGGCTCATTAATGATATATTCCAGCCACACTTGGGTAAGTTTGTGGTTATTTATTTGGATGACATATTGGTTTTCAACAGGTCTTGGGCAGAGCTTCTTTAGCATGTCTGAAACGTACTTGAGCTATTGCGGGCACATTAACTTCATATAAAGGAAAAGAAGTCCTATTTTGGGTAGACCTTAGTACAATATTTAGGCTTCATATTGGACCCAACATGGGTGTTCCTAGATCCGTCTCAGGTATAGGCATTGGTACAATGGCTAGTTCCATCCAATGCACATGATCTCAAGATTTTCATGGGGGGGCATCAATTTATACAAGACGTTTGTTGCTCATTTTTCATGGTTGGCTTGTCCTCTGCACCAACTGTCTAATCAAGCCAACTTTCATTGGACAACAAATGCTAATTGCCACTTTGAGAGGCTCAATACAACACTATGAACTTCCACTATTCTACAGTTGCCTAATATACATCATCCCTTCGATATTGAGACAGATGCATCTCAATTCTCCATTGGAGTTGTGCTTAAACAAGGAGATCACCTGGTGGCATACCATTTAGAGACACGTTTAGAGTTCAAAGTAAATTACAACATATATGACAAGGATTTCTACAATTTGGTGTAGGCATTGAAGAAATGGAACCATTATATTATCGACAAAGAGATGATTATGCACATAGATAATCATCCCCTGATCTTCATCAATTCATAGAGAAAACTTTAGGAACAACGCCATCTGAAGTGGGAAGCGTACGTTCAACAGTTTCATCTCGTCATTAAATACAAGAAAGGGGTCACTGATAAGATGGTGGAATTGTTAAGTAGACCACCTACTCGGGTCATGCATATTTTATAGGTGCGCTATGAAACATTTGACACCTAGAAAGATTTGTATGCAAAGGATCCGTGCTTTGGGGAAATTTGGGCAGCATTGTGGCAACCTACAGTCATCAATCAAGCTCCCTTTCTAGATTTTACTATTCATGATGATTGGATCTACATACTTAACCATCTATGTGTGCCACACTCCGAGGATCATTTTATTCTCATTCAGGAAGCACATGCCTCTTTGTGCAGGGGGGATTTCAACACAGTGAATAAAATTCTCAACCTCCAGCACCACTTATACCGGCATGCTCTGCCTAAACAAATGGAGAAGTTCATTCATGCATTCTCACTCTATTCCCAAAGTAAGCCATCTAATACCAAACATGGAATTTACCAGCCTTTACCAGTTCCATCCCATCCATGTGAATGTATTTCCATGGACTTTTTGAGTGGTCTGCCTACCACTCTTCACATACATGATGTTATTTGGGTTGTAGTTTGACATTTTTATAATATGGCACTATTTATCCCATGTCATAAAAATACTTCTGTGGCTCAGACCATTTATCTCTTCTTCCATCATATTTGGCCCCACTTCGTACTTCCTAGTAGCATTATTTATGATAGGGATTATCACTTCCTCATCACCTTTTGGCACACTCTCTATTCCTTGCTGGGTTGTTAACTCTGTTTTTCTACTTACTTTCACCCCGAGACCAAAGGGAAAATAGAGGTTTTCAACCATACTCTGGTCCACTTTCTTCATAGTGATTTTGTGAAAACTAAATAGTGGGGCTCCTATCTACATATCATCCAACACAACTACAATAGGGCCACACACTTCTCTACCGATTTCTCTCCATTCAAGGTTTGTTTTGGGTTTCATCCCCTTGCACCTTCAGAAATTCCCCTTACTCTCGCGCCTTCTGGTTTTTCACATCATCAACATGAACAACAAGCAACACAAAACTTTCTCCATCATCTAGCTCAACACCATACTCAGGTCATAGATTCCCAAGGATGTGAAAAAAAGAGGCATGATAAGCAGTGCACACCTTTGTCCTTTCATATGGGAGATCAAGTCTCGCTCTTAATGGATAAGAACAGATTCAAAGGCCTCCATCATAAGATGCATCCACTGAGGTATGGCCCCTACATAGTGTTGGAATGCATTGGCAAAAATTCATATCGTCTGGACTTGACCCCATAGATGGGAATCCACGATGTGCTAACTGTGAAAAATTTCAAGTTGTTTGAACCCCCTGTCCTGAAAGAAGAAGTCACAATTCAACATCCAATGGATAATATTTCATATTTTTCAACCTCCACTGCTTGCTGATCAAATTCTTGACTCCCAGAACTAGACCACATGTCAGAAACAACATATTTCATATCTGGTGTGTAAAAGGGGACAGACTCCAACACATGAAAAATGGATGACTGTTGAGAATTTGCAATGCAAATTTCCTCATTTTTTTATGGAAGCAAGGATGCTTCCAAAACTAAACAGGGAGGAATTGGGCCACGAGGAAGGGAGCACCCCTTCCTTTGCCACTAAACAAGAGATTTTTTAGTATGTTGTCAGTAATTTCTATTATAAGCTACGCTCGCCAGTTTTGTTGAGTAGGGAACTCCTTAATAAATGTTAGTATGTCAGTTTGTGTCAACCAGTTGCATTGTAAACAACCCTCATGAGTCTTGTTGAGCAGGGAACTCCTCAATAAATATTAGTATGTCAATTGGTGTCAGCCAATTTCATTATAAATAACCCTCGCCCATCTTATTGAGAAGGGCACTCTAGAATAAAGAAACAACTTCCATTGTAATAGATAATAATGCAGAGGAAAAATTCACCTTTCATAATAAAGGGTGCCCCTCTCTACTGAATATATTGATGTTCTTCTTATGTTCTAATCTCGTCTTCTATATTATATGCTTCTTTTTTTCCTTTTGTTTTAGCATTGTCTCTTTTTTGTTTGCAAGTGTGTTTTGTGTTGCTGTGTGCATTTCAGATCTGTATTGTAGATAATAAATTCTTTGAAATTCTATTGGTTATTGAATTTCCAACTCAACAAGCATGGTTTCTCTCACCAAGATCTTAGCTAGGCTAAGGTGTATATATGGTTAAATATTGTCAAATAGAAACATGATGCAACCATTCTTGACCTTTATATGTACAATTCAATAATTACCATTGACTAAATTCTTTGAAATTATATTGGTTATTGAATTTCCAACTCAACAAGCATGACTTTTCTTATAATGCCCATTTTAGCCCCAAATTTGTTCTAATCATTAAATCTATTTTTGTTCTAAAATGGGTCTCCTAAGAAAATTGTAAAATAATAAGCCATGTATGCCATATCAAAGTCGTGTATGCCACATCACACTGCCATATAAGTTAGGCTAATCTAGAATTGTGAGATGAAAGTTAAAAATAATAACCAAAAGTTTAAATTCTTATGCTTATATAATAAATGATAGTAAATATTTATTATTAATATATAGTATTAAAGTAGAATAAATAATAATTTATTCATATAATAATAATAATAATTTATAACATATAATATAATAATATAAAATAGACTATAATCATAAAAAAAATTAATTAATAACTATAATATTATAAATTTTATTATGCTATTGTTGACAGATCAAATTGTCCTATCAATCAAGGGAAAATGCTCGATGGCGAGCCCTAATTAGATTCTCTCTCGTTTGGGATGGAAAGTTCCGACCAGTATGTGTTCCTGGTTGCCACTAAGAATTAGAAGAAAAAGAGGAAGACAAATAAATTGTCCCCAAAAATAATTCTTACTAATCCTAAATCCAATCTAATTAAAGAAAATGAAAACTATCTATTCTAACTATTCCTAACCTATCCTGATTAGGGTCATTTCTAAAAGATAGACACAGTGTGAAATGATATTACTGATAAAATAAATAGTTCATGTTAACAACAATAGGTTGAAGCAATAACGAAACCGATATAATCGTAAATAGTTATAAATTACACCTGCCAAATCATCTATGTATCTATTAGTAACCACAAATGTCAAATAACTCAACAATACACACATAAATAGTTCATGTTACATATAATTCAAGAAACTGTAAAATTCAATTACATATGTAGAATAGTCCCATATACATGTGAACAACATTCATGGTCACCAAAATTACCTTATGTCCTTTATTCCATGAGATAATAGTTTCACCGATGTTACAATGGGAAAAACTCCTCCTTTCATTCAATGGCCTTCCTTTTATAAAACAAGGAAGACCTTTCACATTCTTTAACTGCCAAACAGTTACATCTCTTCGACTTACTTCTTTTGTCTTATCATATAATTCAAATTTCCCCTACCTATTCATTAATGAATATATATTGAACATTATGAACATAATTTAGGAAGACTCTTAAGTCATCTAATTCTCTCTATAGGAAGTCCATGAGTCACAATTATTGGAAATATCTTCGAGTTTTCTTAGCCACATCTTCACATCTTCTTATTTTCTCGATGGATCCTACCAACATGTTCTTTACTGCTCCATATTTCCAATGAACCATCACACACCTGATTTGACCACCCGAAACTCAAGATATGAGTTGAGGAACAATTCATGGTCCATCTCCAATCAAATTCGTGCCTCCCTTTTTCTTGATTTTTTCAGAAATTTTTGCTATCATCCTATCAATAATAACTCTACCAACATTTTATTCACTCTGTTAGCTTCCCAACAAGTCTTTGTGCGCCTGATTTGGTCTTATAGAACTCAAGATATGACTCTATGAAGTTAACACTCAATAGTCATCGATTTCAATCAAAGTTAATTTTGACCGTTGATCTTGTATGCTTAATCATTTATCCCACATGTATTGTGGGAATTGACTCTAAATGGTTTATATTGTTCCCCCCTATTTAGTTTGTATGTGGAGTTAGAGAAGGCATGGAAGCGTGATCCCGTGTTAAAATTTTGACCCAGAATCTAGAGAGAAACTAAAATAAGAAATAAATCAATACATGCATGCAAAGTCCAAAAACAAAATTAATTAAAATACTTAAAATCTCGATGTGTGAACTGGAAATAATAAAATAAAACCATGTACTAATCTTGTGGGGAAATAAAATAATAAAATAAAACATGTCCTAAGATTGTGGGGAAATGAAATAATAAAATAAAACATGTCCTAAGCTCACGGGAAGGGTAGAGCCCGATAGTATTGTGCACGGTAAGATATATGTGGTAAGGTATGAATACAATAGGCTTGCGGCAGTTAAATACCCCACGGAAAAATCATGTCCTAATGTGTTGTGGGTTAGTGAGAGCCCGCAAGGTATGCGAGAAAAGTCTTGTGCATGGGTAAAATATCTGTGTTAAAGTCATGTCCAAATTCAAATGTCTAAACACAAAGCATGCAAGAAGGGGCTCTCTGATAGTGTTGAGGGAAGGTGTCTTGCAGACGATAAAATAATCATGGTAAATCCCAATGGGTGAAGTCTGATGAAGGTGTTTGATAGCCTTGTGGGTTCTCAGGCTGCAAGCTAAACAATGAGAAAAGAAAAATGACATCCCGATGTGGGAAAGCCCGATAATGTGACTTCAATAGGTTTGTGGGAAAGGTCGGCTAGGGTGAGCCTGAAATAAAATTCTAAAAAATAATTAAAATAATAAATTCAAGACTATAGGATAAATTCAAGGCTATGGGAAAATGCATAGCACATCTGAAAATGTAAAATGATAATGAAAAATATAAGTAAAAATAAAAATTTGAAAATTATAGTAAAAATAGAATAAAATAAATGTAAATCCATTTATACATGAGATTTAAAAAAACTATGAACAAAAATGAAATAAATGATGATGATGATGATGATGATGATGATGGTTAACGTCCACTAATACCAAAATTGGTCTATCGGACATTAAGAAAAGCAAGAGATTACCTGAACTTCTTTAAAATGTTATTTTGATTCTTGAAAAGAATTAAGAGAAGAATTCAAGGATCACTAACATTTTGATGACTTAGAAGGTTAGGAAGGTTGGTATTGTGACAAATATTTGGAAAATGGGATCTAATTTGGGTATATGCAGGGCATTCTAGGAGAAAGTTCTTTTCATCTTCAACCCTCTTGATGTCACAAAGGTGGCAAATTATTTATTTCCATGGTGTTTTGGGGAATGCCCAACGCCTAGTTTCACTTTGCATCTCATGAGAACTAGTTCTTATTTTAGCAATATTGATTCTCTTCTTTACACTAGTCAAAACAAAGAGATACTTTTGATATTCAAGGTTAGGGTTAACCACCTCCTTGTAATATCTTAACTTTCTTTTATCCTTTAATTATTTATCGCATCATAGATTCTCCTTAAATTTAGCTTGTAAAATATTTTTAATATCATCAATATTCTGCAGAATAACTTCTTGTTTTATTCCCCAATGATTTGGCCAAGACTTGGCCTCATTATTCCATCCCCGCTTGAGCCATTGGTGATTTCGGCTAGATTATGAATCAATTTTGGGGAGCCTCTTGTTATCCATGTTGTTTATCTTGTTCTTGTACATTAAGTACCTAATCATAGTTTTTCTCTCAGTGGGGGAAAGGATCGCTTTGATGAGGAGGATAGGATAGGGTGTATTACCCTTGATTTTAAGATTATAAGTTATAAAATTATTTTGGATCTTCTCTATCTTTCTCTAGGATTCTTGAGAGATACTACATCCCCAAAATTCACATACATACAAGATGACATGAGTGACGAGTCTTAAAGATGATATTTTTCTTATCACATAGCCAAAGGTCAACTAATTTACAATTATTTTCAATCCCATAATAAGATCTTCACCCTCCATTTATCCATTTCTCAATGTTATATTTCCAATTGATCTTGTGATGAATATCAATTCCAAGATACTTGTACGAAGACACTTCCTCCAAGATATTATTGTCATATACAAAATTATCGTAGGTGATGTTGTTTGATTTAATGATCATTGTTTTTTCAGTGATCATAGTCATACCTATACTAGATCATAAGTCCTTGGGGATTCTAATTTGTTTACTAAGGTCATAGGGATTCCTTTCCATAAGAACAATATCATTGGCATAGAGAATATAGATGATTACAATACTAGAAAGAGTTGTCCCAACACAACCTACGGCTTCCAAAAAATATTCTAACTTGTCAAAGTAAATGCCAAAAAGAGTAGAGGATAGGGGAGAACCTTGCTTGACTCCTATATTGCAATCAATTTCTTCTGACCAACCCTCAGTGCTCCTAAACTTGGAAATAACGTTCTCATACAACCTTATTGTAGTAGCTCTTAGACTAGAGGGAAATTTTAGCTCTTTTAACCTATTCCAAAGGTTGGTCCTAGGCACAATGTCAAAATATTTCCTAAAGACAACATAACAACAAAGGAGTTTAGTTTTATTGTTGCGACACTCCTCTGCAATGATCCTAATCATGATAAGGTGGTCCACAATTGAATAATAAACTCCACAAATGGCCTGACCTTTAGCTTTTTTTTCTGTCTTTCTATCCGTATGCTTATCTTCTTTTCCAAAATAATTCCATATAGTTTGGATAAAATAGGGCTAATCATAATGGTCCTATAATTAAAGGGATTTCTTTTATCCCCACTTTTAAAAATAGGTACAATGAGGCTTTGAGTCCAAGGTTTAGGGAATCCATGCTTGACTGCTAAATTGAAGAGCTTGTGTATGTGAGGGATCAAAATAGGCCCTCCATTTTTTAATATTTCAGCTTGGTATCCATCGATGTCCTTAAATTTCCCGTTTGCAAGTCGCTTAACCCAAAACTTTATGTCTTCTATAGAAAAAAACATCTTCTATAGAAACTTTTGGAATTTTTTCTAGGACATTACGAGATTCGTAAATATTTATAAGGTAGAAATTCCAATTTGTCAGGGGAATCATAACACTTTATTTAGTTTTACGAGTCATAATTTGCCTCCAAAATTACTTTGGATCTAGCTTAGAAAGGTGAAAAAGATCTCTTACTTTCTATTTATGTAGTATTTTTTTTCTTTTATTTAGGTCTTTGTTTCTATTAATCTTATCATATTTCAAAGACTCATTACATGCATCACTAATGGGTTTTCTAGCAAGTTTACACTCTTTATCAGACCAAGGGTTGACAATTCTATTCTTCTTTTTACACAACACTTCAATAGAGAATTTTTTTATGGAGGTAGAGAGGATTGTTGTAAAATTATGATAGATGTATTCAATATTGTTTTTATATGATAGAAGATTTAATTTAGTATTTAAGTCCTTTAAAAAGAGATTAGCTTTATTTTTTACTAAAAGTAGATGCCTTTGGTTACCAAAGTTATCTTCAAGGGGTTTTTTGTGCATGGTAAAGTTTAGAGTTAGGTTTAAAGGTCTATGATCAAAGTCAAGCTCATGGTCATTTAGAAGGTCAAAATTTACTATTTAGTTTTAAACAGGGATATATGATATCACATAGTCCACAACACTACTACCTAACCCATGGATACAATTCATCTAGTTAGATTTCATCCACTTCATTAGACCATTACAAATGATTATATATTGAGAACTGCAAAGCTTGATTAGCTCAGTATCATATAAATTCTTTGTCAAGTCTTCTGAATTTCTCTTATATCTATTAGCTAAAACAAGGTCCTTGTCTAGACAGAGAGGATTAGGGTTGGAATCGTTGCTTAAGATAATAGCTTGATTAGTTGTAGTTCTAGTGTAACACCCAGTTAAATTAATTAATGATTATAATCAATTAAATTAAATTAAATCAATTAATTATTGAACTAAGTAGGTTTTGTCATTTGTTTAATTATTCTTTTGATTTAAGAAATGCAGCAATGAATAAAATTAAGTATTTCATTTGTGGTTGGGGTTGGTATGAATTTATTACAAAGGATAAGATAGGTGGGAAATTAATGATGGGAAGGATTCGAGAGAGAAGGATAAGGAAGGGGGAGTTGGACTTGGGAAGGGGGATTATTTTGGAGGAGAAGAGGAGAAAGGAAACAAAAATTTTGGAGAGAAGGAAGGTTGCAAAACATTTTTTGTGGGTTTTTACTAGTGGACTGGTGTTGTTTGGATTTTGGGATCGGGGGCTAGGAAATCTAATTTCCTGGAGCTAGGCAGCCATAGAGGCCTTGTTCCTAGTTGGCTAGGAAGAAACTATTTCAGGCAGTTTCAGTTTCAACAAAACAAGGCACTCAATAACAAGAGAAAGAAGACAACAACAATTAGGACAACCTTCTTCTTCAAGAGGTAAATTATAAATTATCTTTTACTTGAATTAAATTTCACTATGTATTCATGAAACTACTATCATGTAAATGAATATGGTTTTATTGTCTTGTTAAAAAAAAGAGGAATAACTTAAATTTCAGACTTCATAAAATTAGATTGTCAACCAGAATACAACTTCAAATTTTAACTATGAAGCCCTGGGTAGGGAATTACATTTGCTCCCTAACTTTATTTTACATTAACATGTAAATGTTAACATTATAACTTAAAGTGTATAATTCCTCCAACAATTCTTTTAATAAAATTATCTATATCAATTGATATGTATGTATTACCTTGGGTTAATATATCAAACATGATAATGTTACTTTGTTATTATTGTTAATACATGTAATTATTATTGTTGTTAATATGCGTAATTAATATTAATTTATGATTATTGTGATGGATTAATATTGTTGTAACTTAAAGGTTTAATAATTTAAAATTTAGGTTAATAGGTTTAACCTATGTTAATGTGTTGTTAGGTTTATCTTAATTAATCAATTTTATAGTTAAAATCACATTAATCACTTTAAAAATTTATAAGGACATAAATGGGTTATAAAGGGGGATATTTCAAACTCATTAAGGATGTAAGTTAGATTAATTGACGAATACCCAACAGTGTTAGCATAGCTAGCACGAAGAGAGAGTTAGTAGCTTACCTAGATCAAGTTACCAATCCTAGAGGCTTTGACCTTGACTTGTAGCCACTTACCTTATGGGAGTAATGTTTGTTTACAGACAAACAAAATAAACAAAACTTACACCCGACCCTACATTTGCAAGTTAAAGTTTGAGTAAAATGTGGAATGCCTTAAACCCTTTTTTTTTTAATAAACATTTGTTTTGATGCATAATCATTATTAAGAATGGTTAGGACTCAGGGAAATTGATGACAGGGGGAATCATCGTAGGGACCACCAATGTCAACACCACCACCACCATCGTCCGAGATAGCTCTCATTTTGTGCTCCATAGAGGTTATTAATGAGACATTAAAGGTGTGTCAGTCATATGATGTGGAAGTGGAACCCCCACCATTTGGAATGGGTAAACCAGAAGGGTCGAGGGACTCAGAGAGAGAACCTCCACTGGGATACATCACCAGATAACTACACAAAATAAAACTCCCAGAGTTTTCTGGGGTTCGTACAAGTAAACGTGCAGAAGCATGGTTGGAAGGAATGATGAGATGTTTCTCCTTGAGAAACTATGCTTCCATATCAAAGGCGAAGATAATGATCTTTTAGTTGAGAGACAGTTCCTTAAACTAGTGGGGTAATCTGGAGAGACAGTTGCACCTTAATCCAGACACCGTCACTTGGGATATTTTTGAGGAAAGGTTCCAGATAAAATATTTTTCAGCTTAGTGTTACGAAATATTTCCCCTACGAGTAGGTGAAATTTCCCTTGGATTACCAAACCTCTATACCAAGAAAGAAACACTACAAATGGACACTAACATCCCTTTAAACTCATTTTAACCAATCAGAAAGAGAGAAGGAGAAATGTGATGATGTACCTTTTTATGAAGTTTGTCCTCGGTGCTTCCAATCCATGAGCTTGATTGTCAAACCCCCTGGCGCAACCCGATACCTGCAAGGGGAAGAAAAAATAAATGACTATATCCTACTCTAGTTGATTAGGTAAAACAAATTCATCTACAATAAAGTAACAATAGAAAAACACATGCAAAAATACACAAGCTTGAAGGAAATAGGCCAAGTATATTCAATGAGAACCCAAAAGAGATACTTACAGACCATGATTGATGCATTTGCAGCCTCTCCAATATCTCCTCCTCCAACCCCTTGCACGAATGAACCAAGATCAAAATAATGATGCTTTTATGATTTCTTTCCCCCCTTTCACCATGGAAATGCCTCCAATTTATAGGCTTTGAGAGGCTCAACCACCTTGAGTATTTTTGGAAATTTTTGAGGATATGGATCCATAGGTTATGATTATTTTCCTTAGATAGAGCCACGGAGTAAGACTCGAACCAAACAAACCCCAACCTTTGGATTTGTCCCTTAAACAAAGGTGGGATTCACCTTGATTCCCTCAACCAATAATGGTACCCCATTAAAGCTGGAGATAGGGAACCATGGTGCTCCCTTAGTATGGTATAGGGAGCACTGATGCTCCCTAAGCATAGGCAGGGGAGAGCCAGTCTTATTAAATGTCCAAGAATAGTCAAAATTTCAGGTAGAAAGGTATGTTCTGCCTACCAAATGATGGGGATTTTCCTTCCAACATGATTTAGGGGTTATGGAAAGTGTTTTTAAGGTGTCGATTGAGTTGTGACACTTACTAAGAGTGAATGAAGTATGTTATGACACTTGTGAAAGTTTAGTTGTGACACTTACAACACGTGTGACACTTAGTATGTGACGTTTGTGCCACTTGTGACACTTGCGACACTTAGGATGTGATATTTGCACCACTTGTGATCCAGGTGGATATTGGTGGCCACCCACCTATTCCAACTGGCTCATTTTGTCAGTTTTTAGTTCAACACGTTCTTCTATACTTCTTTGTAATTATGGGTTCTACACTTATGGGTATTTATAAATCCCTACACATCTTCCAGGTGGATATTGGTGGTCTCTCACCTAATCCAACTGGCTTACTTTGTATGTTTTCATGTCAGCACATCTTGTTGCACTTCTAGGGCCGTTTTGGAGGCCTAAACAGTGTTTTTGTTGGCTCGCCATAATTAACCATAAACAAATTCAAAGTTTGATGGTGGAATGTGTATTTCTATGAAATACCTTTCCAACGGGCTATCACGTGCCTAAAACGGATATCGTATGCAAAAGTTACGACCCCGAGAAGTTAATGTACTAACTTACCCAAACGGGGCCCACATGACTTTTTCCGTTTCATCTCCTAGGGTTAGGTTTTTGGATGTCTAAGGTTTTGGCATTCCTATTTAACATAAAAAGGCCTTTAGAACCTCATTGTAATCATATTCTTGTGAATGAGTGTAGTCGTCACCTTTCTTCTTAGAGATAAAGCTGCCACCATTCTAGCGAGTCTTGCACTCTATATTTTGATAGTCTCTTTACAATTATTTCATCAATAGCAATCAAGTATTGTTGTATTTATCTGTTTCTGGAAATTTTCATGAGTATTCCAATGTAATATCTCTACTTTCATTTCATTCTGAACATAATCTGGATCAGTGGTACTAGAGCAGGCTGCTCTTGATAATTTTTTAGCACGTGTCCCTGACGAGGTCCGAGTATAGCTAGTTGGGTCTCATGTTTTTCTCTCTTGAGGAAAATCACTCTCGCACACCCAAGAAAACCTCGATGGTGGAAGAAAAGAAAGACGACAGAACAGAAGATTCTATTAACATGTTGCTTGAGAAAGCTCTCATGCGACAACAGGACGAAATGATGGAGAATTTTGCACACATTCTTCAATTTCTGTCGATAACAACATGCACATCTTCATCAAAAAACCATTTTGGAGGAACCTCTCCCTTCAAGGTACAAGTTAATTTTGATATTCCCATATTTGAAGGTCAGATAGATGCAGATGCCCTATAAAAATGGTTAAATCTGTTAGAAGGTTATTTCTCTATTCAAAACTTTTTCGACTGGGAAAATATCACCTTTTCACTCCTCAAGGCTCTCCCCCATGTCAAACATTGGTGGGAAACTTACTGGGATTAAAGTTCCACAAAGGAATCTAGAATCTATGGGGTTGATCCCACTTGGGATTTTTTTGTGGATGTGGTCAAGGAAAAATACTATCTTGTTAATAGCTATGAAGACCAGTACATGAGATGGACCACACTGTGGCAAGAGAAGAGCCAAACAGTGTCGAAGTTGACAAATACTTTCCATACCTTGCGCACCAACTTGGGTATCAAGGACTTCGAGTGACATCTAGTTCTGAAATACCGTGGGGCTCTACATAGGTACATCCAAACCGAAATGGATTTCCTAAACATCTCATCATTGGGCGTTGCCTATCAATATGTTGTCAAAATCAAGCAGAAATTTAGGCACCAGAAAAAATGGGAATTTGGGTCTACAAATATGCAACAACCAAAGCACGGTAAATACAAACCTAACCAACATCCCCTATACAACCAGTCCAAGACACGGGACAAAAAGGGTAAAGAGAAGATGAAGAATGACACTGGGAAGTGGTGTGACTTCCACAAAATCCCCTGGCACAACACCGATGAATGTTTCTCAAAACAGTCATTGGTGGCCGAGGTCAAAGACACAGAGCAGAACCGTGATTAAAAATCTGATCCATAAAATATCGAAGACAGACAGATCATCGACGCAGACCCCACTGCCATTGTCACAACTGCAACAATTCAACCAAAAGAATCAATAGATCCTGAAGAGGGGGGGCGCCTCTTCCATTCACATATGTGGGTGAAGGGGACCCCATTGTATTTCATTGTTGATAACGAAAGCCAGAAAAACCTCATCTCAGCTAAGGTCATCAAACAGTTGGGGTTATTGAAAAAACCACACCCACAACCATACAACATCAGGTGGCTTCACCAGGGTCGAGATCTCCATGTCAACCAATAGTGTCGTCTGTCCTATGGAATCTATCCCTTCAAGGATGAGGTAGTGTGTGATTTTTCCCCTCTTGATGTCTCTGATGTGGTTTTGGGCCAACCATATATGTGGAGATGTCATGATGTCTATGAGTCTAGACCTCGTAGTGTCATTATTACTATGGGAGGTCATCTCTATTGGATATTGGAGGTAGTTCTGACTACTGCTCCACCTAAATAGTGTCACAAGGTAATCTCTCATACTGCAAAACTCATCCTCTTCACAGTTTGTTCAAAGGATGCACAAAAGACTGCTATAACCATTGTAGCCTCAAAACCTTCTATCCAGCAAAAACAGATTGTCAAAGAGAAAGAATATATTTCTTCTTCACCTACAATGGTGCCTACACAATACCCTGCCAAACCCAGAGACAACAAGTTGGTGGAGCATATTCAACCCCGCTAACAACCAGTTTGTGACAATCTTCCATAGACCAAACAACACAACCTCTCCAACAAAGCATGCAACTCACCAAGATTCATATTTAGAACATTCTTTCTCCTCTTCCCTAGGCACTCAACGTAATGGAGACCATTTCTTTCTAAGGGGGGAGGATTGATCCAAGTGGATATTGGTGGCCACCCACCTGTTCCAATTGTCTCCTTTTGTCAGTTTTTAGTTCATCACGTTCTTCTGTACTTCATTGTAATTATGGGTTCTACACTTATGGGGTTGTCTAAATCCCTACACATATTCCAGGTGGATATTGGTGGCCTCTCACCTAATCCAACTGGCTTATTTTGTATTTTTTCATGTCTGCACATCTTGTTGTACTTCCAGGGCTGTTTTGGAGGCCTAACCAGAGTTTGTTTTTTTCTCGCACAGTCAAACTATAGACGAAGTCAGAGTTTGATGGTGGAATGTGTAGCTCTCCAAAAGACCTTTCCAACAGGCTATCACGCGCCTAAGACGAAGATCGTATGCAAAATTTACAACCCCGGGAAGTTAATGTACTAACTTACTCAAACAGGGCCCACATGACTTTTGGCATTTCATCTTCTAAGGTTAGGAGAAATTACTAAGTTGAAAAGTGGTTAGAAGTGGGTTATCCCTAAAATAACGAAAGTGGTTTAAGATGGTTAGAAGGTAACCCCTTGAAGTAAAGTAAAGTGATGAGTGTACTATAAGTCAAAATGGATACAAAATAAATTATTTAAATAATAAAGTTAATGGATAAATTACTAATTGGACAAGTGGTTAGAAGTTGGTTAACCCTAAAATAAGGAAAGTGGGTTAATATGGTTAAAAGGTAACCCCTTGAGGAAGCTACATGAAAGTATAAACAAGAGGCAATGCTCTCTCATTTTAAATAACAATTGAGCATATTGAATATCTACAGGTGACTGAGGTAAACCAAGGATATCTAAGCTGAATTTCAGAGGGAAGGTGAAGTAAATAAGGTTGAAATTCAAGGGAGGATAAATTATTTTGATGACGCTTTCTAAGGTATGTTATTTACAGGTCATCTCACCATTTTCACAATAACTATTTTTCTAGAATGATTCAAACCATCAAATTGGGAGGCCATTGAGGAAACATATCCAAGTAGTTGTGGTATGAATTTCATCTTTTGGTTCATTGTATTTTTGGAGTTACACTCCATGGAAAATAGGGTTTGTGGCTAGTCCTGAAACTAGTCTAAAACAAGTGTTTCGGGTTAAAACGTCATAACTTCTTCATAACATATCCAAATTTAATAAGACCAAATCTATTGGTTAGAGTACAGTCTGTAGTATTCTTTGTACAATTTTCATATCTATACAACAAATATGATGTGTTGGGAACGCTCTACAAGTTCACTCTCTAGAATAAGCCAAAATTTAACAAGGTATGCCATTTTTTCTATAACTCATTTTATGAGAGGTTCCAAGTAGTGACACCTAGAGGAATTGCATAAAACAACACTAAAGAACATTGTGTACTATTTTCAGATCTTTATTCATTACAGGTACATAGTTATGATTAATTCAAGTTAGTGTTGTTGACTAATCCAAAATTAGTCATGTGAGACTAAAGTAAAGTTTGATGAAAATGCTAGTCTCTTGTTGTTAAAGTTAAGTAAGGTTTGCAGGATGAGGTACATGTTGGTGCATGGTTGATGCACTTGTTTATGGTACAATTTGATTACAGGTTGTTTGGTACAGGTTGGTGCATGGTTGATGCACTTGTTTATGGTACAAGTTGATGCATGGTTCAGATTATTGGTATAGGTTGTTTGGTGCAGGTTGATTGGTATAGGTTTACAGTAGTATATCTCATAGTGATAGTGTGACATTGGTTCCATCATTCTACTTATACGTCAGGGCAGTTGGACGAGGCAAGGACAGGTGGTTGTATCCACCTTCCGGTTGTAGTCGGAGAACATAGGGGGTTGTAGCCTCCTTCTGGTTGTAGCCAGAGAATTGGGGAGTTGGACCTTCTCTCAGGTTGTAGCCTGAGAAACTAGGGGTTTGGAGCCTCCTTCCAGTTGCATCTGGAAAACAAATGAAGTTGGTGCTTCCAATGAATGCAATTCTTCAAGACATATACGAAAAAATATTATGTGGTATTCTCCCGCTTTGAGTTTCCACGTAAAAACATTGGTGTATT
>JASDQU010011566.1:120239-141580 GCA_032191745.1 Picea mariana | reverse complement strand
AAAATAGAAATGGATTTCATCTGGGAAGGATTACCTAATCTGGTAAGAGAAAAGTTTGGTAAACGTTCATCAGCAAAAGAACATTGGGATAAGTTATGTGACATATATTCTTCACCCATCAAAGATTCAAAAAATGTCAAAGAATATGCATATACAAATCAAGAAGAATTATGTTCACCATGTCAAGCAGATTTAGAAGATGAAGAGCACATAATCACCAGAGGTATGATGTTTTCCTTTAATTGTGAAAAACGTGGACATCTTGAAATAGAATTCCATGAAGGAAATAAGACAGAAAACTAATTGAAAAGGAATAAAATTATGAAGAAGAATTGATTAGTTCTTTAGATGAACTAAGAGAAGAAAACAATTCAATCAAGAAATAATTGATGAAACAAAAGGAAAGTGTTCACATTTTTTAAGAATCCCAACAAGTCATCAAGAACTTAAGAACTCAGTTAGAAGAAGCTAGAAATATTGAAGAAAATCTTGAATATCAAAAGCAGTGTTTGGAAACCAACATAGAAGCACAGAAGGAAGAAGCCGGAATGAGAGAGAAGATATTGACAGATCATCTTAAGGAAATAACTAACGATCTAAAACAACTTGAGGTAGAGTTTGGTCAAGAAGAGAAAGGACTTGAAGAAGAAATAATCACATTTAAAATTCATCTTGAAGAAGCGAAAAGAACAAAAGAAGTCATGAAGTCTCAGATAATGAAGAAAGAAGAAGAGGTTGACAAGATTGAAGAAGAATTTGTCACATTGAGAAGTAAAATCGTCAAGCTCAACAAGAACATTGAAGAGACAGAAACATCCACATCAGTTATAGAGAATGAAGAGAAGCACTCTAGATTGCTAGAAAAGAAGAATGAAGAGTTATGCAGAAGTACTCAAAGGAAGGAATCATGGTCAACTAGAATCTAAGAAAACTATTGAAGATACATCTTCAAGAAGACCATCCATGTTCAAGCCACAAATAAGCTTCAATCATGATCATAATTAGTCAAGGAAAAAATTCAGAAGGACTACGCCACAAAGAAGATCATTCACTCTCAGGTATGCAAATTCATTTTATGGTGATTGTTTTTATTGTACTAAATTTGGACATAAGGTTGCAGATTGCAGGGATTATAAAAGAAATGTTCAAGCAAGAAGTGCCTATGTGGTCATGCGTAACATTGAGTGTTACAAATGTCATAACTATGGACACATAGCCAGTGAATGTAGAAGAATGATCGATAATTACATGAAAGAGAACACTAATATCAGATATAATAAAGTATGGATAAAAAAATAGGAAGAACATGTGAAAAAATACCAGGTACTAGAGATCGCAATATTGGAAATAAAACAAGATGAAGAAAATTCTACAGAGAAAAAGAAAGATGTCAGATATAGAAAGGTTTGGAAAATAACTGAAAGAAAGGAAGGACGTGTAAATAAGGAACAGGTTCAAGAGATTGTACGTTCAGGTATTGTAGTGAAAGACGAATCCACAGACAAAACTACAGAAGTCAGAGCTTAGAGAGATAATGGATGTACCAATGAAGATGATGATGAATACACATCAGAACAGAATTTTTTCTGATCCATCTGGATTAGAGACTCCCAGGTAATATGAATATTAGACAAGGGGATTCTATGCGATAGTTGTGATAGACCAAAGAACCATCCTTCGAGCATCTTGCAAAGTTTGAGAAGACAAATTCAGAGAATTCAGTTAGCAGAAGTACAGTTTGACAGATTAATCAAGACTTCATGATAGTGTAGTGATAAATGGTTCATCATTATGGACAGTTGCACAAGTAGAGTCTTGGATAGTATGGACAGAGATGGATTCAAAGATTTCACTTCAAAGGAATTTATGGACTACTGCAGTAGGCATGGAATAAAAATGAAATTCTTCGTTGCTAGGACACCTCAACAGAATGGAGTTGGTGAAAGAAAGAACAGGATAGTACAGGAAATGGCTCAAACAATGCTAATGGATTCCAAATTGACAGATATCTTTTGGACACAGGCAGTGGATACAACAGTTCACATTAAAAACAAAGTAATTCTTAGAAACAACACTGGAAAAACTCCCTACGAGCTATGGAAAGGAAGACCAACAAATGTGAAGCAGTTCAGAGTTTTTGGAAGAAAATGCTACATCAAAATAGAATATGGTAGGATGGGAAAGTTGGACTCTCGGGTTGACAAAGGATTACTTGTTGGTTACTCAAGTACAAGGAAAGCATACAAGTGTTACAACCTAAGATTGAACAAAGTTGTGGAAAGAATCAACATAACAATTGATGAAACAGGTAGACAAGAATTAAAGGAAGAAGAAAATGAATCAATGGAACAACTTTATGAAGAAGAAGCAAATGATGAAAAAGAATTAGAAGGGGAAGATGAAGAGGATCTGACAAAAACATAAGAGCAAGTTCAACAAGTGTCTCTAAAGACACCTAGCAAACGAGTACAGAAGAATCATCCTTTAGATCAGATTATCAGAAACAAAGATGCAGGAGTTGAGATTAGAAGAAGAATATGTTCACCAGAATAAATGCACCTAGAACTCTCATCTACGATTGAACCAACCTGTTTTGAAGAGGCCAATAAGGATGAATTTTGGAATAAGGCCATGGATGAAGAATTGGATCAAATAGAGAAAAAATGACACTCAGGAATTGGTTCCAAG
The DNA here is from genome assembly GCA_032191745.1 of Picea mariana. Classification (NCBI taxonomy): domain Eukaryota; kingdom Viridiplantae; phylum Streptophyta; class Pinopsida; order Pinales; family Pinaceae; genus Picea; species Picea mariana. Next base: position 138,892 of record JASDQU010011566.1, on the reverse strand, counting down.
CCCAAAGGATAATAATGTGATCAGCACAAAGTGGGTATACAGGAATAAATTGAATGAATATGGACAAGTTACAATGAACAAAGCTATATTGGTATGTAAAGGATATGCACATGTTTAAGGAATCAAATTTGAAGAGACATTTTCCCCAGTTGCCAGAATGGAAGCAATCTGATTTCTTTTAGCTTATGCATGCTCCAAAAATATTAAAGTGTATCAAATGGATGTAAAATCAACTTTTATGAATGGGGAACTTGAAGAAGAATTCTACATTGAACAACCAGAAGGATTTCAGTTGTCAGAGAACATAGATTATGTGTGTAAATTAAATAAGGCCTTGTATGGTCTAAAATTGGCTCCTAGAGCATGGTACTCTAGACTGGATAAATATCTATAGCAGAGAGGGTTCAGAAAAGGAAGTGCAGAAAACAACCTCTACATCAAGGTAACTAAAGATAGTATTTTATTAATTGAAGTTTATGTTGATATTATTTTTGGAAGTATTGATGATAGGTTAAGCCAAAAATTTGCAAAGGACATGCAGAATGAATTTGAAATGTCATTACTTGGAGAACTATCCTTCTTTCTGGGTCTTCAGATACGTCAAAGCAACCAAGGAATTTTTATTTCTCAAACCAAGTATATCAGAGAAATGTTAAAGAGGTTCGGAATGGAAGATTGCAAACCAATTATCACTCCCATGCAAACCAGTTGCAAGTTGAGAAAATATGATGATTCAAAGTATACATATTAGAGACAATACAGGTCAATGATTGGTATCCTACTATATGTGACAATATCCAGACCATATGTAATGCAGGCAGTTGGACATGTGGCACAATTTCAAACAACACCAAAGGAATCACATGTATTAGCAGTGAACAGGGTTTTCATATATCTCAAAGGAACAAAAGAGTTTGGATTATGGTATCCAAAAGGAAATGATCTATCACTTATTGCCTACATAGATGCAGATTGGGAAGGTTGCATTGATGACTGACAAAGCACCAATGGAGCAACGTTCTACTTGGGTGAGTGTTTAGTATCATGGCTAAGCAAGAAACAATTATCAGTATCTTTATCTACAGCCGAGGCAGAGTATATTGCAGCAACAACATGTTGTACACAGGTTCTTTGGATGAAACAAACTCTGACAGATATACAGGTTGAGTATGATGAGACCATTCCAATCTATTGTGATAATACAAGAACCATCAGTATCTCAAAGAACTCGGTGATGCACCCCAAGATGAAGCACATTCCAATCGAGTATCACTTTCTACGGGAACAAGTTGCAGAAAAGAACATCAGAATTGAGTATGTGGGAAAAAAAGAATAAGTGGCATAAATCTTTACAAAACCAATTCCACGGGAAGCCTTTGACTATCTCCGCCAGAGACTCAGAGTCATTTCTACTCCAAAATGAATTATTTTGAATGCCTATCTTATATCTCTTAGATGTACACGAGGAAGCACCATAAAGAGGACAATTCAGTTAGGGGGAGCAGCCTAGGATGGGAAAATACCTTTTCCATTGATGACAAAGGGGGAGAGATTTATCAAATGCAGAGGACAGAGGCAAGGTTCCAAGGGGAGCATGAGCGATATAAATTCAATATTGCATGACATGATTTCAGTCTTCCATCAGAGGGTTGCCATCAATGCCAAAGGGGGAGATTGTTGATTAAGGTTGGTTTTCATTGATGTCAACCCATGAAGGAACTTGGAGAATCCAAGTTTGGGTAATGGACCCAAGTTTGTTTGATGGATAATGGTATGAGTTTTTATATATTTTCAGGTAATACTATTCTATATGGATAGTACATGTCATTCAATTTCCATTGGTATGTATAACGTCACATAAATCCTCACGGTTAGAGAGTTATGGCCATGTGAAGTTGGAGAACCCTCATGAGTCATCTAGAAGCCCCAAAAGGTCAAAGTAGTCAAACTGGTTTAAGAGATTTTTAGAAGGTAAATAATAAAGTGAAGTGATGAGTGTACTATAATTCAAATTGAATACAAAAGAAATTATTTAAATAATAAAGTTAATGGAGAAATTACTAAGTTGACAAGTGGTTAGAAGTGGATTAGCCCTAAAATAAATAAAGTGGTTTAAGATGGTTAGAAGGTAACCCCTTAAGGTAAATTAAAGTGATGAGTGTACTATAAGTCAAAATGGATACAAAACAAATTATTTAAAAATAAATTTAATGGATAAATTACTAATTGGACAAGTGGTTAGAAGTTGGTTAACCCTAAAATAAGGAAAGTGGGTTAAGATGGTTAAAAGGTAACCCCTTGAGGAAGATACATGAAAGTATAAATAAGAGGCAAGACTCTCTCATTTTAAATCACAATTGAGCATATTGAATATCTATAGGTGACTGAGGTAAACCAAGGATATCTAAGCCGAATTTCATAGGGAAGGTGAAGTAAAGAAGGTCGAAATTCAAGGGAGCATAAATTCTTTTGATGATGTTTTCCAAGGTATGTTATTTATAGGTCATCTCACCATTTTCACAATAACTATTTTTCTAGAATGATTCAGACCGTCAAATTGGGAGGCCATTAAGGAAACATATCCAAGTAGTTTTGGTATGAATTTCAGCGTGTGGGTCATTGTATTTTTGGAGTTACACTCCATGGAAAATAGGGTTTGTGGCTAGTCCTGAAACTAGTCTAAAACAGGTGTTTTGGGTAAAAAATTTATAACTTCTTCATACCAGAACGAAATTCAATAAGACCAAATGTGTTGGTTAGAGTATAGTTTGTAGTATTCTGTGTACACTTTTGATATCCATACAACAAATATTCTGTGCGGGGAACGCTCTACAAGTTCACTCTCTAGAATAAGCCAGAATTCAACAAGGTATGTCATTTTTGCTATAACTCCTTTTCTGAGAGGTTCCAAGTAGTGACACCTGGAGAGATTGCATAAAACACACTAAAGAACATTTTGTACTATTTTCATATCTTTATTCATTACAGGTACATAGTTATGATTATTTCAAGTTAGAGTTGTTGACTAATCCAAAACTAGTCATGTGAGACTAAAATAAAGTTTGATGAAAATGCTAGTCTCTTGTTGTTAAAGTTAAGAAAGGTTTGTAGGTTGAGGTACAGGTTGGTGCATGGTTTATGCACTTTTTTATGGTACAAGTTGATTACAGGTTGTTTGGTACAGGTTGGTGCATGGTTGATGCACTTGTTTATGGTATAGGTTGATGTACATGTTGATGCATGGTTCATGCATGGTTCAGGTTATTGGTACAGGTTGTTTGGTGCAGGTTGATTGGTACAGGTTAACAACAATATATATCACAGTGATAGTGTGACAATGGTTCCATCATTCTACTTATACATCAAGGCAGTTGGATGGGGCAAGGACAGGTGGTTGTAGCCACCTTCCGGTTGTAGCCGAAGAACATAGGGGGTTGTAGCCTCCTTCTAGTTGTAGCCAGAGAATTGGGGAGTTGGAACTTCCCTCAGGTTTTAGCCTAAGAAACTAGGGGGTTGGAGCCTCCTTCCAGTTGCAGCCGGAAAATAAAGGAATTTGGTGCTTCCAATGAATGTAATTCTTAAAGACATATAAGAAAAAGCATTTCGTGGTTTTCTCCCACTTTGGGTTTCCATGTAAAAATCACTGGTGTACTGTGTATGTGTATGATTTTTCATTTGTTCATTGTTTATTTACTCTACAAATATTGTATGATAATGATACATTAATATAACACTTCCATTATATGGTTAAAAAGGATTAGATTGCTCTATTATTGATTCACCCCCCCTCTCAGTAATCCAACAATTGTTGAGGACAAGTTGCAAGTATAAAGCTTTGGGTCACGTGCACAACGGTGGTCTTCATCGAACGTCTGGATGAGGTAGGATCTTTATATTGTTTTGGTAGAATTTACATCTACATAGCATAATTGGGACTAGAGTCGATTTCTGCAGTCATTTCTGTCTGTTGTGGTTTACCCCTTGCCATAGAGTGATTTTCCTCATAACAGAGGTGGCGACCATACTGGGGATGAATCTTCTATATTCATGGTTTGGAGTGTTTTTCTCCTTTGATTGCTCTCGGTTAGCTTGAGTTTCCTTGTCTTTTGATTGATTGACACTCTATTTTCATTTTGAATCTGAGTTTCTTGGCCTTATCCTTAACCTGACAGTTTTTTAATACATATACATGGTTGTTCCTTTGACAGACACATACATATGTGATTTGTCATTCTATAGGGCGCATACATAAGTGTTTTTTTCTTAAATAGTCGCATACACCAATCGTTTTTTCTTGATTGTTGAGTTTGGTGTTTGTTGGGTGAGTTTTGATAATTGTTGAGTCTTCTTGGGTCTCTTTCATAACTATTGAGTGCCTACAAAGTGATAAGAAAACCTTCTTTGGTTTAATTTTTGGGTGGTTCTTCTTTCTTGTCATCTTTTTCATTGGTTGTCCTTGCATCTTGGGTTGAGTGTTTTCTTCTTAGTATCCTGCTTGGTTTGTCTCTTTTCGCTTACAGTAGGGTCTATATATCAAGTTGGTATTCAGTCCTTGCATTTTCATTCTTTATATTGAAAATACAAAAATATACATTTCACATTTTGGCATTTGATCTTTGGGTTTTTTAATATTGATCTTGATACACATGGAAATATTGCATCTTATCGAAATTGCAGAGTTGAATTAAAAGTTGCATTTGTGAAAAACTTTTCATTTTTTTTTAAGAATTGAAGTTAGGACTTTGCATTATATTCATATTCATTTCTTTTATATGCCAAGTCACAAGATCATCAATTTCATGAACACATATTTTGAGTAAAAAAATCCATTAAAAGTAATGCTGATAAATTTAAAGTTGATTAGAAACGATTTTATTTTTCAGAGTACCCAAGAAAGCATAGGATTTAGTGCCTTGGAATAGGATTTTGTGAGTAAAATTCTCTAAGGATATTAGACTCAACATATGTGTTTGACTAAGGGAGTGGTGAAATCCATTGTATAATTAGTGATTTCAAAAGGCTCTACTCACACTGGAGTTAAGCATGAGGTCGTGCAAATTTGGTTGTAGAGATAGCCCTCTAATACATCCATAGCGTAAGAGATATTTCTGGGGATCTATTCGTATATGGGGGTATTGATAATACCTTTACCTCTATGAGAGGTGGTGCTTTCAATATTTCAGGCTTTGTTATCGTGCCCATACGGTGGACCTGACTTACGACTGTTCTCCTACACATTGGTTATATCATGGTGGCTTTAGTTGCTTGAAATAGGTAGCCACATAGGTTACTTGCATGGGTTATTCTGTAGGTACCCTGAGTCAGATAAGGGTTGGAAAACACACAATATTTATGGAGGATTACCTCTCCAGGGGGATTTGACAAACTGTGTTGTTAATCCCGCGAGGGCCCTTATAATGTATTATGATACCTTCGATCTTTTGAAGGGAGTCTTTGGCCCCTCGTGGGAGGGACATACCTACTGTAGTGAGGGAGGCCCCTTTTCAACCATTTTATATTTATTATGTGCATTTGGCCTTTTGTTTATTTTGGTGTGCTCTTTGATTGTCAGTTGGCCTTAGGATTTGTTTTTATATATCGAGTCTTGATTCATTGTGGAGCCAGACCCGCTTCCTCACAGATCTCGTTGTTTGTTGAAGTTACCACCGCATCTTGATTCTTTTCCCTCTAAAAGGCGTAAATTTATCAAACATGGTACACACACATCCACCTACCAGACTTGTGATCATACAAGGATGAGTAATGAGTCAGGCTAGAAAGTTACTGGGATTCCTTTCACTCCGATACCTATGGTATTTAATTTATTTCCTTCGATGCCTTCAACCTCTATGGTTGTAGTGTCGGAGGTTCCAGTCATCACTCCTATCTAGCCTATGGTTTCTACTCAATCAATAGTGACGAACCCTTTTGCGTGTATTTTTGGTACACCTAGGTACAATACTCAGTCCATTCCTGTGGCCTCTAATCCTTTATCTTATGGCATGTCGAATCTGACATCGCAATTCTCGTCATCCATTCCAATGACGAATACAAATCCTGGTATCATACTTTGGGGCATGGCTCCTTCACATATTCCACTCTCGTTTGGTGGAGCTCACATTCCCCAAAAGAATCCCATGGTTGGAATCCAACCTCCTTTTCACCCTGGGTCTAATCCTAGTCTTAATGCTCCTGGATGGAGTAATCAACCAAGTGGACAAGATTTTGCCTATGTTTTGTTCTTTACACCTACCTCCTCCACATCAATTCTGACCAACACGTTTGGCATGATGAATCCACCTCTATCCTCTAGATTTCCACCTGGGGGGAGGTCGGTTTCATACTTTGGGAAACCCCCAACCTAGAGTTTCTTCGGCTAGGGGAAACATTTATAACCCTCATTATAGAATTCCTACTGGAATGGTTCCCAACCAACCCCTTATGAATCAGTTTGGAGGGGGGTTTTATAATCCCAGATAGGGCCATGGTGCATACCAGAACCATGGATGAGTTTTGATTCCCTAGAAACAACCTTTCCCAAGAGCATGGGATCAAATGACGTAACCATGGATCCATTTTCTGGCCATGATTATTTTTCCAGAATTATCAAGATTAATGAATGACCCAGTGCATCATGATCCGTCATTTCCTCCCATCCCCACCAATATTCCTTCGGATATTCTAAAATTCAAAGGTAAGAATGGTGAGGATATTGGTGATCACGTCACTAATTTTCATCTGTGGTTCTCTTCAAATTATCTTAACAATGATTCTATTCGTTTGAGACTATTTCAACGCACCCTCACGGGGTTGCTGTGAAATGGTACATCGAGCTACCAGGGGGGACATATAGTAACTTTAACTAGATGGTTTTAGTCTTCCTCAACCACTTCCAGTTGCCGATTCATTATGATTTCAGCATAGAACTCATGTTGGCCCTCCGTCAGCATAAATCCACCCACATCTCGGACCATACCCAAGAGTGGCATAGACAAAAGAGGTTGATCAAGGCCTACATTCCCTGATATTTCCTGTTGGAATGGTATCTTAAGTATTTATTGCCTTACATTTTGAAGGATGTTTCTACATATGGAGTAACATCTAAGGATAAAGAAATTTTTAAATCCCAGTAGTTATATCTCATATATGCTCAGTATGGGATGTTATACGAAATTTTTCCCGATGCACCGAGGTCAAATTATGACCCAAGAAAAAAGCTCGGGCCTCATGATGATGGCATTATTGGATCTGCAAATACTAAGGCTGCAGACTTAGTGACAAACCAGTTGAAAGAGTTGTCTCCAATCCATTATGTAGGAGGACATACTTCTTTTGTTTCCTCTGCTTCCACTCAGTAGGAAGATGTTCATTATGTACAGTCATCGACCAACCCAAATGGTAACCAACAACCAGGAGGGAATAGAAGGAAAGGATGAGGTAATCATAAGCGTGGGAGGAATGATAATAAAACCAAGGAAAATTCTAATAATGATAGATTGAAGGTTAATGTTGGTGAGGAAAAGAAAGAGAAGCAAAAGGTGGTGTTTCCTTGCAAGCTTTGTACTGATGATCACCTTACCCACTTTTGCCATAAACTCGAGGAAGCTGTGAGGCATTTATCTCAACCATCCATTGTGATGACTTATCCTTTTCTGCATAATTGGCACATGGCCTTGAGCTCCTCTAATGTCATAAATGCAGAAAGTGGGAATCAAAACCCTATGGCGCATGAAGGTGATTGTCTATGCTTAAATATGGTTAAGTATCAGATTAATGTAGCCACTCGGTTTCACGATTACAATTCTTCATAGGTTGTTTCAGGTCTAGAGTCTCCCCCTCCTTCAAAAATTCCTTTGAATATCGAAAATCCAGAGCCTATGCATCGTATTCCGAAAGGAGTACTAAAACGCTCTACCCACAACCCTAATGCTAGAGCAGCCCAGAACTACTCTATTGTCGAGGATCTGGGTCAAACCCCTTGTGCCATGTCGACTTTGGAGGTACTCCAAATGTGTCCTTCACAGAGGAATGCCTTATTATCTGCGTTATAATATCTAGACATGTGTGGCTCTAAGGTTAGCAAGTTTGAAGTTACATATGTTCAACCTCGCTTGCCTTACCACATGGCCTTCCAAATTCATGTGGATTACTCAAAGTATACCATCAAACGTATTGTTATTAATGAGGGTGTTGCAACGTGCGTGATGTCCCTAACCTGTTGTAAATCCATTGGCTCTCCAACCCTCTATCAATATATGACCATGTTGACTGAATTTGATGGTTGTTCTTTCCATCCTCATGGTATTCTTCCTACCTTTATGGTCTAGTTAGGTGGAAAGACAGTGGAGGTGGATGTCAAGGAGGTTGATTTTCCCCTTGACTATAACTTATTGCTAGTGCATAATTGGACTTATGTTATGACTGCAGTTGTATCGTCCATTTTATGTACTTTATGTTTTCCTCACGAGGGGAAAATCATGACGATCGATCAGTTATCCTTTGTGCATGCTAGTCTCAATGCATCAGTTGGACCATTGATCCCAGTGATCAATAATTCTCAGCCAAAAACTGAGGATATTGGTGTCGAAATGTATTCCCCCCTGATGGGTACCTTTGATTTCATGGCACCAGTTCACCACATTTATGCCATGTCCAGTAGGTCTTCTTCATCTACGAGTTCCATTCCTTTCCGTACTTTGTATTTCAATGATCCTTGGACCCTACCTTCCCCGACCATGTCTTGTGAAGGCCAGTCACACATTGGGATAGAAATGCCACTGTTAGTGGAAGACATAGTGTATCAGGTTGTCTTGACTCTACTGCTGACCCAGATCCCATCGCCTCATAGACGGATGAGGAGCATCATGTTCTCAATCTTTTATGGGCCACTTCATTGTATTTCTCACATGATTTCCTCGATGACACTTTACCTTCAGATGAAGAAATCATATGGTCCATGAATGGTCCTGACAGGCCATGGGATGACATGCATCATTTCTCTTACTTCCTCCCAAATCTTGTTAGGATTGAACGGGATGATTTTAGATCTACTATGAGTGATATGGTTAGTCACGCCATAGTTCCACTAGATATGAACGACATTTATGTCGAAGGAAACATGGTGATTATTTCTCCTACCATCATGATTGACATATCTCACATTCCTGGTAATTGAAAATGTATATATCGGTGCAGATTATTCGCCTAAACAAATTCATATCTACACCAATCTCTTCAAATAATTTTGTGATATATTCGATTGGTCATATGAAGAGATTTTGGGAATCGATCCTCTCATTGTCGAACATGAGATAAAAAACTACCTGGATGTTAAATCTCTTCGACAATGACTTAGAGTTGTTAATCCTAGGAAGGACCCTGCTATTAAGGAAGAGGTGGAGAAGCTGCTTAATGTTGGTTTTATCTACCTAGTTCCCTTGACTGAATGGGTATCTAATCCCGTTCCTATGAATAAAAAACAAGGAACCATCTGTGTGTGTATGGATTTTTGAGACCTGAATAAGGCCTGTCCTAAAGACAACTTCCCGACACATTTCATTGATCAGATTCTCGATGAGTGTGTGGGAAGCGAGGTTTTTCTTTTATGGACATATTTTAAGGATACAACCAAATTCAGATCAAACCCGAGGATCAACATGGGATGACATTTATTTGTCCTTTGGGTACCTTCACATACCGAAAAATGCCTTTCTGCCTTAAAAATTCTGGAGCAACCATCCAACGAGCCATGACCTTTTCTTTTCACAATATCAAGCATATAGTCGAAGCTTACCTTGATGATCTCATTGCTCACTCTCGGAAGAGAGTGTATCACTCTACCCACCTTCGACTAGTTTTCGAGAGATTCCACTATTATCGCATCTGTTTAAACCCTCATAAGTGCATATTTTGAGTTAGGTCAGGTCGTCTTTTAGGATTCTTAGCTTCTGAGATTGGGATCATGGTGGATCCTTTGAAGGTTGAGGAAATACTTCGATTGCCTCCCCTGCGCAACATTTGTCACCTTCAATGTTTACAGAGGAAAGCTAACTTCTTACATCGGTTTATATTAAACTATGTCAATATTAATAGGGTTTCATGTGTCTTTTAAGGAAGGAAACTCTATTTATATGGGATGAGCGAGCCCAGAAATCCTTCAATGCTCTTAGAAAAGACTTGGTATCAACGCCTCTGCTAGAACCTCTGGACTATAGCAGAGATTACTTGCTTTGTATATCCACGTCTGAAGGGATGGTTGGTATGGTTTTAGTTGAGGAGGATGATGAGCTCCATGAGCACGTCATATACTACCTTAGTCGAAACTTAATCGGCCCTGAACTCAACTACTGTCACGTTGAGAAGCTAGCTTTGACTGTCATATACGTGGTTCAGATATTTCAACACTATATATTGCTTTGAAAAAATACCATAGTTACTGATGTCAATCCATTTCAATACATCCTTACTAGGCATATCATAGGGGGGAAATACAATAAATGGATTGCCATTTTGCAAGAGTTTGACCTTGATTTTGCTTCCGCGAAATCCAATAAATCACTAGTTTTTTATGAATTAATATCGTACTTCCCTCGATTAGATGAGGATGTCATTCATTTCGATTCATTCACAGATGAACACATTTTCCTTATCTCATCTTCGGACCCCTGGTATGGATAAATTTTTATATATCTTCAAGCCTTGAAGTTCTCTCAGTGTCTATCGAGAGGTGATCGATGGTGTATAGAGTATCAAGATAAAAACTACATTATCATCGATAAAACTTTCTATTGTTGAAGCGTAGATAATATTTTGTGTCGTTGCTTGACTCATGAAGAGGTTGAGTCAATTCTTAATGATTTCCATAGTGGGGCTTGTGGTGGTCATATATCTAGGCTTGCGACAACTCAAAAAATATTGCAAGTCAGTTATTTTTGGCCGTCCATTTTTAAATATTGTGTCAAAGCGGTCAAGAAGTGTCACCCTTTCCAGGTGTTCACTCAAAAAATTAGCTTTCATCCAACCCCTCTTCACCCAGTCATCACCGTCGGTCCCTTCACCAAGTGGGGAGTGGATTTTGTGGGCTGCAACCCAACTTCGACTAGGGGTCATCAACATATTATCGTGGTCATAGACTACTTTACTAAATGGGAAGAGGCTATGCCTACGATTGAATCTGGTGGTAAGACTGCAACATTTTTCGTGTTCAATAAAATTATAGCCTGGTTCTAAATCCCGAGGGAGATTGTCACTAATCATGGAAGTCACTTTCAGAACTAAATGACGAAAGAATTAGCATCAAAACTGGGGTTTAAACATGATCATTCTTCCCCCTACTATCCCTAGGAAAATGGACAAATAGAGGTTGTGATCAAGTCTCTCAATACCATTTTGCAGAAAACTACTAGCTATAGCAAATATGACTGGCATCTAATGACTTACCCAACACTTTGGGCATACTGAACCTTGGTTAAGACTTCCACCAGTTTTTCTCCTTTTCAGTTAGTACACAATGTAGAGTTGATCCTTCCTATTGAATGTGAAATCCCTTCCCTTAGACTGGCAGTTAAGCTCCTACCTGAAACTTTTGATCTTGAAGAATGCCTTGTACACCTAGAGAGCCTAGATGAGTAGCGTCGAGATGTCTCTACGACTATCAAAGAAAATAAATGATGTGTCAAGGTCCAATATGATAAGTTTGTCTATCCTCAGCAGTACATTGAGGGTGACTTGGTCCTCTTGTATGACCAAGCCAAAGAACCACTGGGGGTAGGCAAGTTCAACCCAATGTGGCACGGTCCTTATATCGTGCGACGTGTCTTAGAAAAAGGAGCCTATGAATTGGAATATTATGAAGAGAATATGATTGTTGAGCCCATAAATGGGCTCTACTTGAAAATATATTACACTTGAGCCCTAGACTTGGGTGTAACTCTTTGTATACTAGTGTATATTAGTGTGTGTATATATATATATATATATATATATATATATATATATATCTTTTCCTTTGTGTCATCGACTTGCTTATCGAGTTTTCCCTTGGTTGGAAAATGTCAACGGAGTCGTCAGTTTACTTAGGATTCGCAGATAGTGCGAGTCGTAATACATGTAACTTAGCTTCTGTCGCTTAGGTCATTTACTCACCCGAAGGTCAACTGGTATCTTCAAGTGGTGTTTGTCTAGGGCCATCAATGAATAATGTGTTTGAGTATACCATTGTTATAGAGCTCTTATGCGATGCTATTTCACATGGTGTTCGATCTTTAGAGGTTCGTCTGGACTCCCAGTTAGTAGTATGTCAGTTGAACGACAGTTACCATGTGTGAGATCCTACTCTACTCTGACAATTCCTATGGGTGTGACTTTTGGAATGACATTTTGGATACTGTGCACCAAATGAGACAGGTTTCCCTGCACATTTTTAATCACTCTCTCTGCATCTCCTCCCACTGGCTCATCCCCCCAATTCCTCCTTCAGTGTCGTGGGAATCCATCTGACTGTCTCGGACCCACATCTATGTAACAAAGCATTTTTGTTAGATACTTGACATCATCCAAAATGTTTGCATATTTTACTCTTTTAAAAAGTGCAAAAAAATGAAATATATAAAAAAAATTCATACCTATATCGTCGTAGGCAGAGCCTGGCGGAAATGGCATGTCTGCATCTCCTCTGAAATCGATCCCTGCATAAGGGTAGTCATCCAGGGCTATCACCTATCGACGCCATCATAAGAAGAACTCATCGTCATAGGGGGTTGGCGCCCTACCACCTCCCAACTGCCTCATCACCTTGGTCCACCATGACATGGTTGGATCACGCGGTCTATGTGGAACAATGTCGACTCTAGGGCTCAACCCTGGAACCTGCTCGAAGAAAAAACCACATACGATAGATGCAAACCCTAAGTTCCTCTTCCTATCATGTTTGCAGTTTGTCGACTAGCTCTTCATGTTAGCCAGTAGTGAGGTGCACCAATCATAAACTGTTATTCATAAGAACTCCACTAAGTAGAACATAAGTGACCTTGATGCTTGGTGCAACGAGGTTGATCCTATGATCTGTGTAAGTACAAGAGCGACGATATTAAAACTCAGATTGTAGATCTCCCTAATGGGGAGTTGGATCCCTACCTTTTATGTGCCTACAACATAGTGAGTGGAGATTTAGTCCTCTATGTTCATGCCACCCCCAGCTCCCTGGGCTTTGAGGTTCATGACCTCACCCCAATGAGACAATATTGTAAGAAAGTAGATATCCTTGAATTCAATTCTCAATGATTTCCCATCGATATTGAAGGCCTCTGTATCCAGATCCCAAACGTTCACCAGCATTTGGAGCAGTCTAACTTGATCCCTCATACCTTTGAGAGCCCAAAATTTGTAAATCCCACATATTTTTAATGCTAATTGGGCCCCTGGATCTCTTTCCACTATAGCATCAACTTCCTCATGCTCTCTTTCTCTCCATTCAAGTACCATCCTGCAAAGAAAAATCCATTTTTTGAGTCAAACTTCTTTAAAAACATAATTTGTGGACTTTTACGTGGGATGTTGTGGTAAGAGTCACATGTAGGGCTGCATATATGTGGGAAGACTTTTCCTTTCCCACGTACATGCCTCCATATATGCCACCCGATAAACTACAGCTCGTGTACACCCTAATTCCTAAGATGCACCTTAAATAACTCAAAAAATGAGACCTAATTTAAAATTATAATCTACTAGAAATGAAGAGGAGGGCAAGAGTACTTACTTGGTCCAGACAGTTGTCAATTATGTCGCTCGTAGCTCCCGCAATTGACACGTGAAGATCGTGGGAAAATTGGTCCAAAATGCACTATGTGGGTTAAAAACTCAGTTGGTAAGGTAAAACTTGTTATTTTTACTATTTGTAGAAAACTTTTACCCACTTTGCATAGCTTTTGCTAATATTTTGACCTAGTGGACTAATAGTGCAGTGGAAGGAGTTGGTTTTGGTGGTTTTATCTTGGGATTCTTGTGGTTTCTAGCATCATGTTGCTCATTCGTGACTTTCACAAGTATTTTCTTTGACCAACATATAGGATAGGTCGTCATCCCATTTTGCATTCTTGCATTATCCTATGACTGCGATTCATATCCCTTAGGTACAAACCCACTTATTAGCAACACAAAACCTTCTTTCTACTACTAGAAGTGTCGTTAGTGAATGATAGAGACTTACCAAACATGGGTACCCTAGTTAGAACCTTTGTGCCATTTGGTTCCCATGCATATAATTTTCCATTAGACCGGGAGTCCCTTATAGTTACAATATGATTTTGTGTTTGAACCTCATATTCTCACTCATAAGCATTCTAACCTATACCTATGGGACTTCCATCGAGTCTTAGTTAAGCTTTTTTCTGACCCTATTAAAAGGAGAAAATATTTTCGAGTGAACTTGTCTCTTTCACACTCGTTAATTAGAGTGGAAAGGTCATCTATTTGGTGTAATTTTAACCCTTTTTTGGACCAAGTAGACTAATTTTAAAAAAGGAATACTCTATTCACTAGTGGCTAGAAGAGTTCTCCTGGTATTGTTTTATACTTTTTCGATCCTAGAGGACTAAATTTATGAAAAAGGACATTCTTTGGAGTTAATTTGTAATTGCATTCCATTATCTTGCTTGCAGTGTTGAGCCTATTTTCGGTTCCCAATTTCTCGATATAATCTTACTACCTCAATAATTTTCATCTCTAGCCAAGCAACACCTTTTTATATCCTTTGCAACTTGACACCTTGTACCCTAAAAGGAAACATTCCCCCGAGTGTCCACATCCTGCATGCACCTCCTTTCATTGAGCATAGGTACATTCCATTGTTGGAACTAGTTGCTTGCTCGTGACACTCTTTTCCTCTCTTGTATCATAACATTCATTTTTCTATGAAAAAAAAAAAAAGATAGGTGGGAAAAGAATATTATCTCATGTTGGCAACAGTCGTGTCACCTTTGAATAGAGCACAAAATTTTGAGTCCACTTGTCATCTAAATTTTGGGTTTAGAATGACCTTATTAATCTGATCTTGTTACTTAGAGTTTACTCCTCCGACTGGTTACTCTTCTAGTCCCTATGGAGAGTTTGGTTGGTGCCTCCTGCATCACAAATTTTCATTATCAAGTCTATGTTTTCAGAGTCAACCATATGTCTCATTCTCTTGTTCAAAGGATGTTTATAAGCCTGTGTCGTCCATTTCTCAGAACTCTTGACTTTGCAAGTCAGCCATACCCTCAGTGTGTCTTAGAGTTACATGAATTTGTAGTCCTATTGTGCACCCTAGTCCTACTTTCATTATGGGTAGGTAACCTTGAACCCATCATTTGGCATCTCCTCATTGGTTGTTGACTGGGGGGTTTCCCTAGTGTTTGGCGACAAGAAATCTATTCACACATTGGGGTTCGTGCAGTGTCTTGGATTCCATTGGCCTTATCAGTGGTTTCATCACCTTTGTCAGCAGTTTCCCTTCTTAGATGTTATTCAGAGGGTCTCTTTCATGCACTACTTGCATCTTGTGCATGCGAGAGATTCACAGGGTCGTTGGTTTGTGAACATCATCTTCATCTGAGTTCCTCCAAATCATCAAGATATTTCCTTATACCTCATGATGAATGATGAGAGATGCCTTAATGCTCTCCTTTCAACGGGTCTCCTTCCATCGACTTCAACTCATCTATTCCGTAAATAAGGCCTAGAGTCCTATGAGTACCTAGAGTCTTGCAGTTATTAGTGGCATGTTCTCTCACCATCGACAGTTGGGAATACATCAATGTATCCTGATTGATGGATCCTTCAAGTGTTCGACCTCAACAACTTTATTCAAAATTGTAAGAATGTACTCAATGCCTTGATACCTACTTTCATTATCGATAGGTTGTATCACGTTTGTTAACGGTATACCTTAATGACCGATAATCAAATGAAGTCTCATTATGTTCAACCTCAACTCCTCTATTCACATGATGTATACTTGCACCTTTGGCGGATCGTGTAGAACACTTGAAGTCATCAGTTTAAAGTCGCAACTTTCATGAGCTGTTGCTATCATTCATTGGACCAGTACCTATATGACTTCAGTGATCATGGGAGATTATATTGTACTCCATTGTATACAAATATATTGAGATTGATGTTGAGACCGGTTTTCACTGGGACTTTTTCGTGACTATATCTTCCTATGGCATGTATCTACTTTGTATTGCGTATTCATGGACATGAACAACTATTTGGTATATTTCCACATGGATCCGAAGTGTAATTCAAATTGGCAGCCATGTGTACAAATTCATTATGAATTGTAATATTCTTATGAGCAACTAGTTCATCCAGCTAGGTCTCCATTACTCCACTTCTGGGAATTATAATGTATTTTGGCCATCACAAATACTCCTTTGACCTCACACATTAAGGGGCATCTATTATAGAAAGATTTCCCTCACCCCTGCAACTTGCTCAGAAGGCCTTTTCCATTTCCCTATGCAGACTTGAATTCCCTTTTGCACTTACCAGAGATAAAAATAATATTTTTCCACATATACGTGCACTAACAACTATACAACATGTGTATACATAGGTTGCACCATTACAGCCCGCGTACATCGGTTTTTGTGCCCAAAATAAAAAAAAAAAATTGTGTCGGGTTTCCATGTCACATCACGAGATCCATGATCCTTGACCTTCCATATACTGGAAACATTATGAATCTTCCCTTCAGTTCTATTTTAAGGCTATAAAACGGGCCATATCCAAGTTGTGGAAGAGGAGAAGAATTCAACTTTTGAGAGAAAAATTACTCTGGAGAAATTATTCACTTCATATTGAGTCTTCATCCCTTTGTCCTTTAAATTCTGAACACATTATTCAGCCCGCAAGCTCTTCCCTCTTTGATGGAGAACCTGATTGTCTCTCTTATATGAGCTTTCCTTTGGTGGAGGATTGAAGTGGTGGAGGCCCAACTGGAAGGGACTAAGTTTCTCGGTTTTGAGACGTGGCGGCATGGAATTTTATCATTCATACACTTCTGTTGATCATATTTTAATAGGAATACTCTTTTCTCATCAAATTGATGTCTTGCAAGTATTTGAATTATTATTCCATGGACGTATTTGTTATGAATATTAATGGATTATGTTATTGTATTTGCTAACTTTATATATTATCACCATATGCTTGTGTATATTGGTTTTTGAGGACAAGTTGTAGGTATAAATATTTGGGTAACGTGCTCAACGGTGGTCTTCATCGAACATCCAGACGAGGTAGGATCTTTATCCTATCTTGGTAGCATTTACATTTATATAGCATACATGGGATTAGAGTCGATTTATGCTGTCATTTTCGTCTGTTGTGGTTTACCCCTTGCCATAGAGTGATTTTCCTTGTAACACAAGAGAAAAAATATTATTGGTCAAGAAAAACCTCCTTAAGGTAAACAATCAATAAAGATCCAAACCCCTAACCCCCTCAAGTTAGATAAAGAATATTTAGTAGAATTATAGCAGTAGTCGATTAGGCATTATAGATCAAATTTAGTAGGGGGATCCTTTCCTTTTACTTATAAATGAAAAGTGAAAGAGGGGTTGATGTGGCCACAACAACTACTAATGTGGATGCAACTGTTGTATTAAATTTATTTATAATATAATAATATCAAATATAATACAACCATAATATGAAATAAATTAATAATTACAATTAAATAATATTATAAATATGTACATAAGGAAAAGACAATTCTCATTAGTTGTAGTCTAACTATTCTATGTTTTGGCCCTTTTCTAGGGATATATTATGTTTAATTTTTCCCGAAATATGGCAAGAAATTGTTAGATCTGCAGATTTGAGTGGTTAATTTATTATAATCCGAGTTCCCCAACGGTTTTATAGCAGGTTGAATCCATTTGTCCATTCGAAAATGCAATTCAAATAACATAAAATTGTTATTTCGTGCAGATTTATGTCGTCGGATTCTAGAAAAAAGGGCCAAAATGTAGAAGAGTTGGACAACACCATGCTTATTATAAATTTTTCTATTATACTGTAAATGCACACGTGTTACAAAAAGGACACACATATATATAGAGTGGATTAATGCATATAGAAGATGAACGAATCAATGCTTATTATATCATATCTCAAATGTATTAGCCATATAAAAGGAAAATTATATTACAAATCATTTTTTTTCCAAGTTACAAAGCCCGGGTTCCTTGAGTACTTCTCCTCATTTTGAGGATGGTACCCAAGGAAAACCTTAGATTCTTCAAGGCACAAGTTTGATCAATAATAAGGCTCGATGTCATTAATACAATGTACTCATTATGAACTCAACATGCCACTTATAGGAATTTAACTCGAGTGGAGGGTATAACAATTATTCTATTGGAAGATTGGCTATTGTCATTGATGTCAACCCTAGTCATGGGTTTTGGACCGCAAGATTGATGAAGGTATTTGGACATGAAGGAAAATGCACATGTAGATACAAAACCAATGGATGGATAGTATACATCATGTTGTTTCCAGTGGTATGTGGCACATCATGTGGATCCTCATGGTTGAGGAGAAATGAATTTTTGAAGATGACAAAGTGAATTGAAGAAGGAAGTACATGTAGGCCCTAAAGATAATAA
>JASDQU010011566.1:107289-120189 GCA_032191745.1 Picea mariana | reverse complement strand
GTATGTGGCACATCATGTGGATCCTCATGGTTGAGGAGAAATGAATTTTTGAAGATGACAAAGTGAATTGAAGAAGGAAGTACATGTAGGCCCTAAAGATAATAAAAGAAAAGAATTAGAAAATAAAAAATTGTCATGTCGGCCCTAATGTTAAAAGGAAGTGACATAAATGGTATAAATAAATATCATTATACATTCATTTGAAACACAATTCGAATTTCAGAGGAAATCAAAAGTAAAGAAGGTCGGATTTCAAGGGAGGATGAAGTGTTTTGGTGATGTGTTCTAAGGTATGTTATTTTCTGGTCATCTTACCATTTTTTCTATATCTTTTTTTCTAGAATGATTAAGATGGTGAAATTGCTATGGTATTGAGAAGACATATCAAGTTACCTTTGATAAAAATTTCAACTCTTGATTCGCTATAATTATGGAGATACACTCTGTGGAAGATAGGGTTTGTGACCAGTCCTGAAGCTAGTCAATAAACAGGTGTTCCGGGTAAAATAGTCATAACTTCTTCATATAGAATCCAAATGAAGTGGGAAACATTTCATTGGAAAGAGTACAGAATGTAGTTTATTTTGTGTGAGTTTTAGAATTGGATGTTAAATATTGAGCGTGGGGCATTTTGTGCAAGTTCACTCTCTTGAATAGACCAGAATTGAATAAAGTCTACCATTCTTTCTATAACTTATTTTTGGGGAGGATTCAAGGAGTGAAAGTTGGAGGAGTTTCAAAGAATACATTGAGTAATATTATCTATAGGATCAGAGTACTCCAAGAATTGAAGAATTGCAGAAATTGAAGAAGTCTCAGGAAGCATTATCAGGTTTTATGTGATGATTGGTTGATGGTGATGATTTAATGTAAAGTTTTATTATCTCTCATATATTATTGGGTGGAAGGAAGGGGAAAGGATGGAGAGTTAAACTCTCTCTTGATATTGGAGGATTCTATATTCCTCTTGGAGGTTTATCCCTCCCTTTACATTTGGAAGTTGTAGCTACCTTTGGAAGTCATTACTTCCCTTGAACAATAACTATTGATTATTTCTCATTTATTGTGTATGGTGTATTGTGGTGTATTGGTGTAACTCTTATACTATTGTTCATTGCTCATTGGATATAATTGAATGGTTTAAGTATAAGTTGAAAAAGGTTTTAAATTGTACTTGATACTGATTCACCCCCCTCTCAGTATCAACATATTCTTCACAACTACCCAAGTTAAATCCAATTGAAATACTACAATTTTGTTTATGAACTATCTATTCTATACAAATTATATAATACTATAAATTAATAAGTATAAATAAGTAAAGTAAAAATTTGTAATTACAAATTAATAATTATATAATAATAATAATATATAATACATTATTATATAATAATAATAATAATAATAATATATAATGCAATATTATTATATAATAATGTAATAATACTAATACATTATTAATATATAAAGGGAGTACACATTGTTATTCATATATAATAATAATGGAAGTATAATAAATAAATAATCATAGATACCATACAATAAAAATAAAAGTACTAATAATATAAAATATTTCATACTGAGTATGTACATATGGTTAACAAAAACATTGACACAATCCTTGATTTTTATATGTTCACCTCAAACTATTTTTTTTTTAAATTCTATTGGCTATTGAATTTCCAACTCAATAAGCATGTTTTTTCTTATAAGACCCATTTTAGAACCAAATTTTCTCTAATCATATTATAGAAAATTTGGTTAAAAAATGGGCTTTCTAAGGAAATTATAAATAATAAGCCAACTATGTCACATGAACGCTATGTATGGCACATCACACTGCCATAGGAAACCCTCTAGGTAATTCCCCTCATTTTGAGGATGGTATGAGAGGTAAATCGACTAATTTCATTTTTGCAACCTAACTCGGTGGGGACATCGAGTGAGGCCCAACAATCTCAACAATATATATTCCTAGAAATGTATCCCCGTGACTTATTACTTGTAAATCACAACTCTCAACCACTCATGCTAACCCACTGAGATTGAATTAATAACTATAATATAACAAGTGCCACTATAGTGACAATGTCCCTGCCGAATAGTATTGTCAGAATTGTTGTTGTAGTTGGAATGCAATAAGTGTCAATAGTGCCAATTCTTGTAGAAGCAGAGTCAATTTAATTTTTTATTCCATATTCCAGTACTGTGAAGATATGTCCATTTTTTTTTGTTGAGTTATTCCAACTAATTATATATATTTTGTATAGGATGTGAATACCCATAAATATGGAGCTGATTTACAATTTTTCTTGACTAAATTGTACACACACACATGCACTAGGAAGACATGTCAAATTTTTATTTTGTATAGGATGTGAATACCCATAAACTTGGAGATGATTTACATATTTTCTCAACCAAATTATATATATATATATAGAGAGAGAGAGAGAGAGAGAGAACTTTATATTCCATAATAAAGAATATACTATTTTCATCCAAAAATTGGATTGTCCTTTTCAAAATCTACTCATCTATTCATTCTTGACCTTGCATTATCTGTCCTTTCTGCACATTCTACTTTATATTGCTACAAAAAAAAAAAAAAACTGAAATCTATCTTCAGAAGTTGTTGTTTTTATAATTGAAAATTCATTTATGAGATCTGTTGATTTTCCAAGAATTCCTATAGGATGAAGGTTCCAATGTCACATTTTAAATCTTCCTTCGAAATTCTATCTACATCTTCATTTAACTCTCTGAGAATGTGGCAATAAGAGAACCAGTCTAATCTAGCAATATGTTCCCGAAATTGATTCATTAAAGGTTGTAAATGATGAACCTAGAAAGACGCCTTTCCATTTATCCAATCAACTATCAACCGATAATCCCCAAACACCTGCAACTTGTGTAAATTTATCATTTCTGCATGAAAAAACAATGCCCACAGAGCCACAAAATTTTCCTTGTTGTTTTCCCTTGTTCCTGGAACGTATTGAATGCTGTAAAAAAATGTCTTGGAAAAACAATTACAACACCAACACCACAAATGGGAGGGTGACCCTGGCTAGCCCCATCAAGGAAGCCACAAGGAATTTCCTCCTCCAACTGAGACATTAAAGGCTGCCTAATATTATTAAATTTTGTATCGACTTTGTATTCACCAGCTAGCCTGACTATGAGACCAACCACCTCCTCTTCTTGTACCATCAAGTTTTGAAATATGGCACTATTATGTTCCCACCACAAGAAATATACATAGAAGAAAGGAATCATGGAGAGAGGGATACTTGCGGATTCCTTCCACTTTTTAAACTAGGACTCCAAGATTTCTTGTGGATTCATTTTGTGTACTTTTCTAGCAAAAGCTACTTATTTCCAAACATTAAAAGCATAAGGACATTCTACAAAGAGATTCATGACCAATTATGAACTTGTTTTTCACAAAGATCACCAATTCATGCCAATCCAACCTCTCTTTGCCCAATTATCCCATGTCAAAATATTATTTTCTAACACTAGCCAAGTGAGGATTTTTTATTTTATGGGGACCTTTTGAGACCAGAGAAATTTCAACTACCACTTCTTGGCTCCAGAAAAATTTTTTGCAGCTAGTTGCAAATATCCCAGCTTAACTGTATATGCCCTCGTTTTTTCATTTCCAAGCCAAAACAATGCGTCTTCTTCTTCCTCCTTGAGAAGTATGAAGTTTGAGTTCAACGCAAAAACAAAATCCTGCCATTTCTCTGCACACCAACCTTCTAAATCCAACATGTCAGTCGTTTTCTATTATGTGTGCCTTGCTCAATCCAAACTACGAAAAGCCGCATCTCTTAGCTAAAATATTCCATTGTCGTGAAGGGAGGAAATTAAATGTTCTGGGATATTAAAATAATCCCTCACACCTGCCCAAGCATCAACCCTGATTCAAAAAAAATTCCCATTGCGTACGGCCCATGCCAAATGATTTCCAATTAAAGGTAAAGCCTCCACAAAATCCTTCCAACAAATTGACCCATTTAGAGATTTTTTTGAAGGGGATATGATCCACTCAATTGCAGAAAGACCAGGGAAATACTTGGACGCCATAAATCTTCCCCAAATAATATCATTATGTAATAGCCTCCAAATAATTTTGGTTTCCAAAGCTCGAAAAAACCATACCAATTTCTTAATTCCCCAGCCACCTAAATCTTTTTGCATGGCCAATCGCTCCAATTTGACCAAGGGAATTTGTGGTTTCTCCAAATTTTCGTCCCATAAGAAATGAAAGCAGAGTTTCCTTATTTTGTGAATTATTTCTTTTGGTGGTTTCACTATAGCAACCTAGTAAACTAGGATGCTACTGAGCATAGATTTCAGTAAAACCAACCTTTCACCTCTTGACAACCATTGATATGCCCAAAAACCTATTATTTTTTTAATTTTGACATAAATTCATATCCAGTCCTTGAAAGCATAGTAATTTGGTTTCAAAATGAAACCCAAATACTTGATTCCATCGTCAAGGTCTCTTTCCTTTAATGGAAGACTTCCTTTTATCTCATTAATAATCTGTCCAGGAAGCCTTTTAACCAAGGTCGAGGACTTTCCATTATTCACTTTCGTTCATGTGGATCGACAAAACTGTGGTATAATTTTCTTTATATCTTTAATCTTCGAAATTGTACCTGCACCGAACAGAATTATGTCATCAACAAAATGAAGGCGAGTCAAAATTTCTGAATTTGTAATCTTGAGTCCTCGCAAAATTCCATCGCTTCTTTCCTTCTTTACCAACTGACTCAATCCTTCTTCCACGATAAATAATAGGAAGGGGGATAGAGGGAAACCTTTCCTAATGCCTCTAGAAGAACTAAATAAAGGGGAGGGATGCCCATTAATAAGGACAACAAATGAAGAGGATTCCAAGCAACCCATGATACAATTCACAGATTCTAGGTTCATTCCCAACTATATCATAACCAATTAGAGGTAATTCTAATTGACCCTAACGTAAGCTTTTGATAGGTCTAACTTCAAGATGAAAGAAGGATATTTTTTCTTCGTTATAGTATGGAGAGATTATTGAGTTAAAGATACAACAACATGAATTTGGCGATTAAATAAAAACCCAAATTTTTCTTCAGAGATGAAAGTGCTAAAGATCAACTTTAATCGATTTTCTAAGAACTTGGCTATAAGCTTATATATAAAGTTGCAACACAAGATTGGCCGAAAATATTCAAAGGAAGAAGGAGTAGAAGACTTTGGAATGAGAGAGATATGGGTTGAGTTCAAAGGACTTCCCACCTTCCTTAGTCATTTTGACTCATTAACTACCTTGAATCGGTATCCCTTCAAAAGCTTGTAGAAACCCATGTAAAACTCCACTGTTAGGCCAGCAGAACCCAGGCTCCTGCATATTTGAAAATTCGATAGAGTTTGAAAGGATTAATTCTCTTTGATTTCGTGCTTTAGATCATCATTCGTTTTTAGTGATGTGTTGGGAAGAGGGAAAATACCTTTAATATCTCTGCTATAGGACAACCCGCAAGGTCTTTAAAAATATTAGAGAAGAAATAATTTCCTACTTGAGCTATCTTCTCAAAACCAAATACCATTTCCCCACTGGAACTTAATTTCCACAATGGAGTTAATAATTTTATGGTAGCTGGAAAACTTATGAAAAAAAAATGTATTATTTTCTCCTTCCTGGATCCACACAACTGTTCTCTTTTGCCTCCACAAGGACTCCTCTTTCCGTAGAAAATATTTCTTTTTTATGGAAATTTCATTCACACGATCAAGTTCCTCCTTTGATAAGGAGCCCACTTCTCTATCTATTCACAACTTCCTTAAATTTTCCTCTATCTCCACTAATTCCTCCAATTGATTTTTCTTATTCTCTTTTTCCATAAGGTTGTCTTTCTTTTTATGTTTCCCAAATTGGATGTGAATTGTTGGATGAAGGACCGACCTTCCTCTTCTAATAACCCGGTGATCCAAATGGATCCAAAAAGGCCAAAAAATCAAAGTTATCAGATTTGTATGAAACCAGTGCCATTGCGTATTTCTCGTCATGCCGATTCTGACAGTATATTCTTTTTCGAAAATGGACTCCGTATGCGAAAGATATCATGATCTGAAGTTTAGGTCAAACAGGAAAAATTTTAAATTCAAAGTCAACAGTTTGTACTGTTGACGTCAATGGTACGTCAGCATGACACATGGTAGATGATGTCATCATGCTGACATGGCATCACCAAAGGCTAACATGTGGCATTCATATTTGGTGTTTTTAGGGTTTGATGTGGCCAACACGTGGATTGTACGAACTGACATATGGTAGTGTGTGCAATGGCATGGCCCAATGACAGCATGACACATGGATGTATGGATTGACAAGTGGAAGTGAGATAGCAGGAATGTGTCTTCCTCCAGGCGTGACACATGGCATACGGTGCTGACTCGGCAAGATGACTGGACCATTGAATGGACAGGGTGACTGTGTGTTGAGTTGGCTCGAGTGAGTCATGTGATACCAAGGGGCCCAATCACAAGGTGCCACGTGGCACCATGGATCGGGCCAATAGGGTTGGGTAAAAAAGCATTTAGCCCTCTGACGGTTTTGAACCTTTGACCTCTTTCCATGGTAGTGAATTAATACCTCTTCAATAACCAAGATGGCAGGTGGCATGGCTTATTAAATCCCATGGCCCATTTTCATTTTGTTGTGGTATATGGCGAGTTTGGGGGCTGGCGCTCAGCCACATGGGCGCATACGACTAGGGATCCAGGAAAAATGGGTGTGAGCCTAGCCGTTTAGCCCTAGCACTGGCCACATGGAGCGCTATGTGACCAGGGGCGTGGGAGAATAGGGGCTCGGACCCAATATTTTCTGAAAAGTGGTTTTTAAACTTTATAATTAGATTTTTTGTATTATTTAGGCTAGATTTTAATGGATTTTGGCCCTAAAAGAGAGGATCTGGAGCCGAGATTGAGGCCAGATCTTGGAGAGAAGTTGGGATATGATCCCCAACTCAAATATTATTTTAACCAATCCTTTTTGTAGGTTCATAACATGAGAATGATGAAGAATTTATGAAGTCAAATCCATTTTTATGCAGGGAAGCCAAAAGAGTAGCAAAGCTTTGGAGCCCATTTCTAGGAGTTCTACTCCACCTTTTTCAGTTTTTTCTATTGCGTTGAGTTACTGAGACAGAGTAGAATATTTTTGTCTTAGTCAGAGAACAAATTGATGTAATTCTGATGTGATTTTGAATCATTGAATATTAATAAGAAATCCTCCCCCACTGAAGACAGTTTCAGAGACATAGGCAACTTTGTCGAACTCCGTTATCAAGTTTTGGCGTTATGGTTTGTTGTTCTTAATGCTCATTTTTTTTTATGCATTATTTATGATGGTTGCAACTTTCTTTCATTAAATCTCCCTAATCTTCTCTTTAATTTATAAATGGTAAATCAACTCATGAAAAATACTTAACCAAGTCATTTAAAAGATCATTTCGGATCAAGTGGTATCAAAGCAGGTTGACATTTGGTTGTGTTGAGTATGCATCATCACCAGGGAAAATTTAAGTCGTGGTGAAGGAGAGCTTGTAGAAGGAGATCCTGAGATTGGATCAAGAAAGAGGACATATCAAAGTGAGAATATGGCATCGGAAGAAGGACTTTCTCAAAATGAAAGAGAGTTTCATAGAACTTTCTTTGCCATGTTGGAGATGGTAAAAGTATTGTATGATGATTACTTGGAACAAAAAATACCTGTTCAAGGGGAATCTTCAAAGACGGACAAAAGTGAAGAAGAAGACCCTCCAAAACCTGCTCCTTCACCTCCTTCATCTCCACCTTCTTCTTCTTCTTCAAGTACAAGTTCAAATCCTACTTCTGCAAGAAAACATTCCCATAAACATAAGCCTGACATGCCATTACTTAAACTTGATGTGAAATTTGAGTTTCCCATGTATAATGGATAAATCAATTATGAGAAGATTGATAATTGGGTCAAACGGATGGAGGTATATTATAGTGTGCAACAAATCAATGATAAGGAAACCAAGATCAAATTGGCATGCTTCGTCTTGCAAGCACAACACTCATCTGGTGGCAGAGTAAGTTGCAACATGGTACTCAACAAATTAGTGATGTATTGCCATCATGGAAATATTTTATTTTTGCACTTAGAAAGCAGTTCTATCCTTTGGGTAAAAGAAGAAGGATTTAATTAAATGGAAAAGTCTTAAATTAAGAAAAGAACAATCAGTCCAAGAATACACTGATGAATTTCGTAAGATGGATTTGATGTTAAATATTCCATTACATGCACAAGAAAATTTTATGAAGTATATAGGAGGTTTTCCTGCACGTATTCATAATATTATGTTTATGTTTGGACCTACTAATCTTGATGAGGTTTCTGTTCAAGCGACGTATATTGAAGAAAGGAAAATTGGAGTTGGTGTATCAGGGAAATCATCTTCAAAGAAATAAGGCAAAGGAAAAGGGAATGTGAAGAAAGCAAACTCAGGGACAGTGAAGGAAGAGAAGCTCGCTTGCAAGCATTGAAAGAAAGAAGGGCATGATGATAAAAATTGCTGGAAATTTCACTCAGAAAGGAGACCGAAGTGGTTCAAAGAGAGGAAAGGGAGGCAAAAAGTTGCAGCAGCAACACAGCCAACAGACTTGGGGTCAAATTCAGGTGATGAGACTATGATCACAACAATTGGTTTGTCAGGTAAAATTGGTGATGGTTATGATTCTAGAAGTAAATTGTTTCATATAAGAGTCATTATGAAACACACCAAGATCAACACTTTGTTAGATAGCGGATCTCAAGATAACTTAATTTCAGAAGAAGTGGTTAAGCAATTGGGATTAAAAACTAAGATACATCACAAACCCTATTCACTAATTGGATAAGCAAAAACCACAAATTTACCATAACAAATCAATGTGTCACAAAGTTTGCAATTACAACTAAGTTTGTGGATGAAGTAATATGCAATGTGGTACTGCTAGAATCATGCAGAATGGTCTTAGGTAGCCCTTATTTATATGATCGCAAAGCAATCTTATTCAGGGAACAAAATCAATATCACTTAACTAAAGAAGAGACAAAATATGTTGTGCATGCTCATCATATCAAAGGGAATCAATCTCATTTTAAAATGGAACAATTAAAGAAGGAAGTGTATGCAAGAAATACACCTATAATTGTACTAGTTGATCTTAAGCAAGAAAGTAAAATGGTCATAGCAT
This sequence comes from Picea mariana, assembly GCA_032191745.1. Taxonomy (NCBI): domain Eukaryota; kingdom Viridiplantae; phylum Streptophyta; class Pinopsida; order Pinales; family Pinaceae; genus Picea; species Picea mariana. The sequence goes on along the minus strand of JASDQU010011566.1, from coordinate 110,925 downwards.
GTAGATCAAGCCATACTTTGCTTCAAGATGAGTTTTTGTCATGTAAACCTGTAAAGAAGAACATACATGTTGGTTCATTTTCAATCATGTTTCTGATATGGTTGTCACTGCTAATGTTTTCTACATGGATGGTAGTGGGTTTAGAAAGATGTGAGAAAATTCAAATGGCTAAAAATATGTGTTTAGTTATCATGGTTGTTTTGCAATTGATTATGATGCGACAGGTGCACAAGACATATTTTATAGACAAAGGACAAATGGGGAGGCCTATCCCACACTTGATGTCGGGTTAATATCCTTTTGGAGGACAAAAAACGTCTCAATGGGGAGGTGTGATCCAAATGGATCCAAAAAGGCCAAAAATTAAAATTTCTCGGATTCAGACAAAACCAACTCCATCATGTAGTGCTCGTTGTTTCGATTCTGGCAGTATATTGTTTTTCAAAAATGGATTTCGTATGTGAAAGATATCACGATCTGAAGTTCAGGTCAAACATGGAAATAGTCAAAGTCAAAGTCAATAGTTTGTACTGCTGACATCAGAAGTACGTCAGCATGACACATGGCAGATGACGTCAACATGTTGATGTGGAAGCACCATAGGCTGACACATGGCATGCATATTTGTCAATTTCAGGGGTTGATGTGGCAAACATGTGAACTGTACAGACTGAAACGAAGTAGTCTGTACGATGATGTGTCCCAGTGACATTATGACACATTGTTGTACGGATTGACAGGTGGCAATGATCTGGTAGTGATGTGTCTTCCTCCAGGTGTGACACGTGGCATACGGTGTTGACTTAGCAAGCTTACTGGACTGTTTACTAGACAAGGTGATTGTGTGTTGAGTTGGCTTGAATGATTCATATGCTTCCAAGTGGCCCAAACATAAGGTGCCATGTGGCACCCTGGATCGGGCCAATAGGGTCGAGTAAAAAATTGTTTAGTCCTCCGATGGTTTCGAACCTACGACCTATTTCCATTGCAACGACTTAATACCTCTCTGATAATCGGGATGGTAGGTGGTGTGGCTTGTTAAAGTCTGTGACCCATTTTCATTTTGTTGTGGTATATGGCGAGTTTGGGGGCTAGCGCTTGGCCACATGGGCGCTACGACCAGGGATCCGAGAGAAAGGGGCGTGGGCCTAACCGTTTAGCCCTAGAACTGGCCACATAGCACACTATGTGCCCAAGGGTGTGGGAGAATAGGGGCTCGAGCCTAATATTTTCTGAAAAGTGGTTTTTAAAATTTATAATTGGATTTTTGTATTATTTAGGCCCGATTTTAATGGATTTTGGCCCTAAAAGAGAGGATATGGAGTCGATATTGAGGCCAAATTTTGGGGCGAAGTTAGGATATGATCTCCAACTCAAATTTTATTTAAACCAATCCTTTTTGCAGGTTCAGAATAGGAGAATCATGAATAATTTGTGAATTCTAAGCCATTTTTATGCAGGGAAGCCAGAAGAGTAGCAAAGCTTTGGAAGCCATTTCTAGGATTTCTACTCCACCTTTTTCAATGTCGTCTGTTGTGTTGAGATCCTAAGACAAAGAATTTTTTTTGTGTGTGTCAGTCAGAGAAAAAAATGATGTAATTCTGATGTACTTTTGAAGAATTGAAGATTAATAGGAAAGCCTCCCCCACTAAAGATAGACCCGGAGAAGTAAGCAACTTTGTCGAACTCTGTTATCAAGTTTTAGCATTATGGTTTGTTGTTCTTAATGCTGATTTTATGTTATGCATTCTTTATGATGGCTGCAACATTCTTTCATTAAAGCTCCTTATTCTTCTCTTTAATTTATAAATGGTAAATCAACTCATGCAAAATACTTAACCAAGTCATTTAAAAGATCATTTTGGATCACCTGAGGTCCATGATTCTTTAACCATATTAATGAACGAGGTTTCTTTTAACCACTCATGGTTAAACTTCATCGACAACACTTTTCGTGGAACTTTTTTGAAAATATCTAGAACAATTGGAAAGTGATCTTAGAGACCCTCGACTTTCTTTCTAGAAGATATAGCCCATTGATTTTTAGTCAACCCATCATAGATAAAAATTCGGTCGAGTATTTTAGCAACCATACCATTCCTTGATCGACCATTACACCAAGTATGGGAAATTTTCTTCAGAGCTCTATCTAAAAGGTTGTGCTTCTCCATCCAGTTGGAGAAGTAGGATTCCATCGAATCTTTCCGTGGATTTTTGCCCCAAACTTCAGGTAGATATAATTTGAAATTTAAATCTCCCCCAAGATTAAATTTCCTAAATTCAACTCACTCGAATGACATATATTAACATAAGGACCATACACATTACATATTTTGAAAGAGAAATTAAGGCGGTTGTCCAAATCCTGGATTATAAAGTAGGAGAGGAGAAAAACAGGATTTGACACCTTTAATTTGGGACTACAAGCTGTTAAAATAACACCTGATAAACCATCCACGTCAATGGAGAAAAAATCCCAATCTTTCAACCAAGGCTTAAAAAAATCCTCCGCTTTTGAACTGCTACACATTGTTTCTTGAATCAGTAATATATCAAGATTGACCACTGCATATTAGGAGCACCCCAAAATCCTTAGGAATTGAAAGAAAGGACTTTCATTTAGGAACCTTAGGGAGGGATTTTCCTGCTTTAAGGGCCCCAAGAATCATATATTGTTTGCCACTTTGAATCTCCTTAGCTGCTTGAGACTGAGATAAGGAAATTTTGGATTTTTTCCCTACATGACTCCTAGGAGCCAAATCCTGGCCTAAACTACCCATATACTCGAGCACTTGACCTGATTTTACTTGAGAACGTAACAAGTAGTCTGAATTGACTACATAATGACTCAACTAGTGAGATAGAGAGGATGGAAAAGAGGAGCAGGCAGGAACAATGAGAGAGATGGGAGAAAATGAACTAGGGATCTAACCATCCTTTTCAGGGATATATTTCATGGGAGGGGAGGTATCACAACCAAGAGAAGGAGCCAGGAGAACGAGGGGAGGACGGGAGCATTCCCTTGTGGGAAAAATGGGAGACCTATTGTCAAGAGAAAGGACATTTTGGAAATACCAGGAGATTTTGAACATAAATTCTTACTCGAGTGGCAGGTCAATGTCTTGTTCATGTATCCTTCTAAAGGATTGCACCGAGAATATTTATGTTTCTTGGTGTCCTTTCCTGCTTTTAAGGCTATCGATTCATCAACCATAGAGGTCACATCATATTTTATTTTCCACACTTTCGCAAAAAGAGGAAAACAGGTTGGCATCTAGCTACATGGTGCCTGCAGATGTTCAACTGCATGGAAATTGAAGCACCAGGAGGGCATACGCTAATAATCTATCCTCTAACAAACCATGAAGTCTCCCCAAACTAGATCAATTTCATCATGGATTCCCTCCCTCAGATCGACCTCAATTTGGGTCCAATCCCAATGCTTGTTGATTTTAGAGTCCCATCCTGACTCAAGACTCACAAAAACACCTATATTATTCCCAATTGCTTGCAAAATCCCTTCCCTCCAAAATACTAGTGGAAGGTTTGGTAAAATGGCCCAAAATATTTCAAGGGACAAGACATCCTGAGAAAGATTGAAGGATATAGACCATTATTTCAACACTAAACCTGAAG
>JASDQU010011566.1:78053-93525 GCA_032191745.1 Picea mariana | reverse complement strand
AGCACATAAGCTTCAACGTCTCGAATCCAGCTGTATAAATAAAATTTATACATATGAAGGCAAGGCTGGGAAGTCTTACCTCCTCATAAAACCGTGCAAGGCGTTGGACGTCCGTTGTTGCCCTGGCCACATGGTCGAGACGAATTCCTGCCATGGAGAGTGAGATGGAGATGGAAATGGAAATCGCACTCCTGCTCCCAAACTCTACTTTCTCTGAGCTGAAACGGGTTTGAACTTTGACCCTTACAGTGGCCTTAGTTCTTATATTTGAACCTTGTTGTTAGCTTTTCCACGTGTACTACTATAAGCCAGCAACGTGTCCTGTTCATGCCAGGTATGTAAATAAATAAAAAAACACTAAATATATTTTTTTGTTTTTTAATTGTAATTTTAAATTAATGAAATGGATGTTTAACCTAAAAATTGATATTACCAATTTTTTGCACTTTATTAATTCAAAATGATTCTTGTCCAATTTTCATGCCAAAAATGCTATTTTTCCTTCCCATTATTTTAAAGGCCAACAAAGAACAAAATCGTAACACATTTAGAGCACCATTGATAAATATGGTGAAGCTAAATACATATTATATAACTACATATTGTAGACAAGTATGACTAGAGTTGTTTAATATTGTAGCAGATTTGATTTTTTGTTATTGGAATTTTGTGAAATAGGAAATCAAAATTTTTATTCATTTGGATTTTGTTAGAATTTTTTATCATTTATATTGATTTAGAATTGGTCAAAATATTTAAAATATAATTTCATCATGTATATAACTTAAAAATGTGTCTATAATATTATAGATGATTTTAGGGGATAAATTTAGCCAATGAACTAATTTTCCATGTTTTTTTCTCAAAAAGAGATTCGCCAATTTCCATTTTTTCTAAAAAAGATTAGCTCAAATTCCATAGAATAAAATTATTTGCCTTAAAAATTGCTAAAATTTTATAGAAACTATATAAAATCCTTAGAAATTTGAATATTTTTACAAAACTATTGCCAAACATTTTACATTTTGCATATTAAGGACTAGTAAGATTAGCCAGGTTTCTACATTTTAATATAAATTTTCATCCTTCAAATTATCCATGGTCTATATAGTATATTATTGTAGGGGGGGGATGGAGTTTGAAGAGGAGCAACTCCTAGAATATTCAAAAGATCTAATGAGGGTGTAGAGATTTTTGTCGCATCGAACCTTGTCTAGCACCCAAAAATGCTAAGGCCTTGGGGGAGAAACAAATAATAGGAATAATTGTTGAAGACTTTAGAAAAGGAGGCAAGGTAGTCATCGATGGAGTTGTGAGTGGAGATGTTTGGCTAATTGATTAAGTGCCAAAACCAATCCTCCTATCGGATAGAAACTTCAATGTGCAAAGAACAAGGAAATATTTCAAGGAAGGAGTAAAGGGTGGTTTTGTCTCCATTATGAAAGAGGTTTCGAAAGTCCTACAACAAAGATCCTATCGAATAGGCCAGTACAAAGATTCTCAATGTAAACACGATACATGGTAGGGTCGGGTTTATCGGAAGAAACCTGGGCTTAGAGGAGTTAAATGGAGGGAAGATGAATGATTTTAGATGCAAGGGTGACAAGAATTTTGTCTAAGGAAAGAGATCTCAACGTTATGTTCAAAAGCAAAAGGAATCTATGAGAATGGTGGTTGATGAGGATGTGTTTATCTAGAACAGATAAAGGGATACCAAGTTTCCATGGGCATCGTATGGAAAAGGATACCCTAATAGCATGGTTGAGGGAAAATTGGACTCCTTTCTTGGTTTATTCCCTAAGATATCATTTGATGTCAAGGGGTTGTCTAGGGTTTGTAATGAGGACATAAGGATATGTGGAAGAATTTTGGGTCATCAGTGGTATTAAGGCTTGTTTATTTTGGCTTTGGCCAAATGGAATCCATGTTTCGACCCAATGGAAAAATCCATTACCAAAATTTCAATTTGGACTTCCACTAGAGTGTTGGACAAATAGATTTCTTAGGAACATGGGAGACTATTTCAGAAAGACATTGGATGTAGATTTGACTTACAAGACAAGAGCTTAGAGGACAATGGAGGTTGACATTTTTAGAAATAATAATGAGAAGTTTAGATTCTTTTACATATACAATAAATGATAATAAATATCATATAATAAATATTTATTATTAATATATAATATGAAAGTGGAATAAACAATATTTTATTAATATATGATAATAATATATAATGGTGATGATTTATAATATATTATATAATAATATAGAATATGGACTACAATGTGAATTGTGTTTAGTTTATGTAGTTTGGGAGGAATTATTGTTATCCTCACTCGGGGGGAGTACTTAGGTTTTCCAAAATAAAATTATAAATATAAATGTTGGTAGTCAAAATATTTAACATATCCCCAAACTATCTCACCAAGATCTTAGCTAGGTTGAGGTGTATATATAGTTAAATATTGTCAAATAGAAACATGATACAACTATTTTTGACTTTATATGTCTAATTCAATAATTATCATTAAATAAATTATTTGAAATTCTATTAAAGTTATTGAATTTCCAACTCAACAAGCATGGTTCTTCTCTCACCAAGATCTTAGCTAGGATGAGCTATATATAGTTAAATATTGTCAATTAAATTTCCAACTCTATAAGCATGGTTCTTCTCTCACCAATATCTTAGCTAGGTTGAGGTGTATATATGGTTAAATATTGTCAAACAGAAACATGATATAACCATTCTTTACTTTTATATGTTCATCCAATTTGCTATTAAATTTTCAACTCAAGAAGCATGGTTCTTCTCTCACCAAGATCTTAGCTAGGATGAGGTGTATATATGGTTAAATATTGTCAAATAGAAACTTGATAAAACCATTCTTGACTTTTATATGTCCAATTCAATAATTATGGTTGACTAAATTCTTGGAAATTCTATTGGTTATTGAATTTCCAACTCAACAAACATGGTTTTTCTCTCACCAAGTTCTTAGCTAGGCTGAGGTGTATATATGTTTAAATATTGTCAAATAGAAACATGGTACAACCATTCTTGACTTTTATATGTCCAATTCAATAATTAGTTCTCACTAAATTCTTTGAAATTCTATTGGTTATTGAATTTTCAACTCAACAAGCATGTTTTTTCTCTCACCAAGATCTTAGCTAGGTTGAGGTGTTTATATGGTTAAATATTGTCAAATAGAAACATGTTACAACCATTCTTGACTTTTATATGTCCAACTCAATAATTATCATTGACTAAATTCTTTGAAATTTTATTGGTTATTGAATTTCTAACTCAACAAGCATGGTTTTTCTCTCACTAAGATCTTAGCTAATTTGAGGTGTATATATCAAATAGAGACATGATACAACCATTCTTGGCTTTTAATATATCTCCAATTCAATAATTATGGTTGACTAAATTCTTTGAAATTCTATCGATTATTGAATTTTCAACTCAACAATCATGGTTTCCCTCACCGAGATATTAACCAGGCTAAGTTGTATATATGGTTAAATATTGTCCAATAGAAACATGATACAACCATTCTTGACTTTCATATGTCCAATTTAATAATTATGGTTGACTAAATTCTTTGAGCTATATTAATTGTTGAATTTCCAACTCAACAAGCATGGTTTTTCTTATAAGGTTCATTTCAGCCTCAAATTTGCTCTAATCATTAAATCTAGCACAAGGTAGAGAAAACACATATTCTTTAATATTAGCCCCACTCAAGTTGTACTTTTATGTAATACTATAAATTAATAAGTATAGTACAACTTTGTAATTACAAATTAATAATTATATAATAATAATAATATATAATAAAATATTATTATATAATAATGTAGTAATACCAATACATTATTAATATGTAATCGAAGTACACGTTATTATTCATATACAATAATAATGAAAGTAGAATGAATAAATGACAATAGATATCATACATTAAAAATAAAAGAATTAATAATATAAAATATTTAGTATTGAGTATGTAAATATGGTTAAATATTGTTAAAAAAAAGATGACATAATCATTGGTTTTTGTATTTTCACCTCAACAATTATTATTGACTAAAAAAATATGACACAATCCTTGATTTTTATGTGTTCACCTCAACAATTATCATTGACTATTTTTTTTTTAATTCTATTGGTTATTGAATTTCCAACTCAATAAGTATGGTTTTTCTTATAAAACCTGTTTTAGAACCAAATTTTATCTAATCATATTAGAGAAAATTTGGCTAAAAAATTGGCTTCCTACGGAAATTATAATAAGTCATCTATGTCACATCAAAGTTGTGTATGGAACATCAGATTACGTTAGAAAACCCTCCATGTACTTCCCCTCATTTTGAGGATGGTACGGGAGGTAAACCGACCAGTTTCATTTTTGCAACCTAACCCAATAGGGACACCGAGTGAGGCCCAACAATCCCAACAATATATATGTGTGTGTGTGTGTGTGTGTGTTGGGGGGGGGGGCGACTTAACCATGTGAATTATTGCTTGTAAATCACAACTCTCAACCACTCGTGCTAACCCTTCGAGCTTGAATTAATGACTAAAATATAACAAGTACCATTGTAGTGGTGATGTCCTTGCCAAATAGTTTTGTTAGAACTATTGTTGTATGTGGAATATAGTAAGTATCAACACTATTAATTCTTGTAGAATAAGAGTCAATTCAATTTTTTATTCCATATTCAAGCACTGAGAAGATTGTCCAATTTTTATTTTTGTTGAGTTATGCAACTATATATATATATATATATATATATATATATATAGTTGCATAACTCAACAAAAATAAAAATTGGACAATCTTCTCAGTGCTTATATATGAAGTGAATTCCCATCACATAAATGGGAGGTCCATCATATGGATGTTAAATATGCCTTCTTGCATGGAGATTTGTAAGAAGAAATCTACATGGACCAACCTCCTGGCTATGTCCAAAATGACTTTATCCTTGTTTGTCACCTTGAGAAATCTCTTTATGGTCTTAAGAAATTTCCTTGAGCTTGGTATGCCAAAATGGACAGCTTTCTTCTTGACATCGAATTTTCTAGATATAATTCTAACTCTAATGTATATACTAAGAATGTAGGAAGCCATCTCATAATACTTTTTCTTTATGTTTATGATCATATCCTCAGTGGTAGTGACCATAAACTTTTAATCCATCTGAAATCTAGCATTAAAAAGAAATTTGAAATGACAAACTTAGGCTACTTGCATTATTTCCTTGGCCTCCAAGTATTGCAAACCATGCAAGGAATCTTTATTTCCCAATCCAAGTATGCTTGCGACCTTATTTACTGCTTTCACATGGATGATTCTAAACCAGCACCTTCTCTGTTCCAGTATGGAGTTAAAATTGTGACCACTTGTACTTCTCCTAAATTTGATGCCACTTTGTACCATCATTTAGTTGGTAGCCTCCTATATTTGACTCATGCCAGTCTTGATATTTCCTTTGTAGTTGGTCTTGTTTCCCGGTATATGCAAACACCCCATGAATGCCATTAGAAAGAAGCTAAAAAGATTCTTCATTATATCTGGGGTATAGTTCAATTTGGGATACATTACAGTTTAGGGGGGACTCCTTTGTTGGTTGGCTTCTGTAACATCCCCCTCTTGCACACACTGAGCGGACTTATTCTTTGAGGACACTTGCTTGCAAGTGATCCAGATTATTATGCTATTGGCCATTTGATTATGATTATGAGGCATTATGGATGGATTATATGTTATTTTGTGTATTTACATGGACAGGTGCTATTGACTGGGTTCTCCTGAGTGTGTAGGACTTTGGACCTCGAGGATGCAAAGGCATCGATGAAACCCCTTGGACTCTGGATCGAGTCAGGGAGTGGACTATTGGGGTTTGATTGTTGTTGATATGACATATGCACATATGATTAGATGTTATGATGATTGATTTTATATCTGACATGATTCGTTGACGATGTAGGTTGACGATAGATTGCCGACTAGACTCATGTGTGGAGTAGAGGGGTCATGCACAAAAACAAAAGACGTTGAAGGAGAGGTGTGGACAACAGCCCTGCCACAACCTACTAGCACTCCCGCTATGGCTTGAAATGTAGGTTAACGATTACCTAGTTCAATAAGACCCATGATGTCATGAGGGAAAACTGCGACAATCGCTCCTGGTGATTCTAAGGGGCTCACAATAAAGTAGGGGCCTTATTCCTTAGAGGCCCTTAGTCTCCCACAAGATAACCTGGTGAAGTATTGACTCCATGGGTTTTTGATGTCTACCAAGTCAGTCAAGAGGCGAGTGGCACCCTTGGAGCACGTGATGCGTCCTGAAGGGCAGGTCGCGCAAGAAAAACAGAAAGAGGCAAGTGGCACCCTTGGAGCATATAGTGCGTCCTGAAGGGCACGTCGCGCAAGGGAAACGAAATAAGGCGAGTGGCACCCTTGGAGCACCTAGTGCGTCCTGAAGGGCATGTTGTGTTGTTAACTAATAAGTGAATAAACCTAGATGTCCTTAGAACGAATGATGTGATAAGAAAGATTTAAAAACAATTTCCTAAAAAAAAATGTCGCCCAGCCTAGGAAATTAAAATCTAGGTCTAAGTGATACTTGTGGTAAAAATAATAATAATCATCTTTAAACATGTGAAGAGAAGGGGGTAAGAAATTCATTTAATTTATTAAAATCAAATTACTTTGGGGGATCAAATTTTTTAAAAAAGAAAATGATTGTTTTTCTACATATGTTAATTAAAAAGAAAAAGGGGAAAAAGGTAATTTTTCTACACTTGCTAATTTGAGTTTTAGATAAAAAGGGAAAAGAGAGAAACTTAAAAGAATTAGGAAACTAAGGGAAATGTAAGGGAAAAAAAAAGCAGAATGACTAACTTAGTAAGGAATCTCACCTTTAAGAACTTTCTAAATACAAACTCAACTAGGAATTTAGTAAGGGCATAAGTCATTTAAATTGTGTAAGGGAATATGGGGACACCAAGGAGAGATTTTAGGAATGTTTTTAGGTGGGTGAGGGAAATAGGAGTAATTAAATAATTAATGAAATTAAATTCTAGTGCAATTAGGGGGATGGGTGACATGTGTACAGGGGAGGTTTTTTCTGAATTAATTTAATGAAAAATAAATTAAATGGGAATTTGGGAAAGAAATCACTTAGAAACTCTATAAAAAGGATAGAGGAGGAGGAGTATGGATCTCTTCTTTTATGCGTAACGTTACAATGCAAAATTTTTGTCTTGACTGACTTATCTTGTGTGAGTTGGGATACCCAGCTCGGGTAACGAGTGGTAGCTTGACCTTGCGAGACGAGTTGGTTGCTAGTTGTTCTTTGGTTTAGAGTGCCTGGCCCCTTTGTGGCATGGGGGGCTAAGGGGGAAGAAGAGTACCCCTAGCATTGGTTGGGAGGTACCGGTGAAGTCACATCGGTCGCAAGCAGAAGCTGGATGGAGTGCACACAAACAACGACTTGGAGTTGTCACCTTGGGGTACGGTACGCATGCTTTTATTTTGAATGGTAGATTAATATTGATCTTGCACTTTCATTTATGTACCTTTGTTTGTGTAAAGAAATGTGTTTTACTCATCTTTTTTAATCGAGAATTAAATTCATCATAGCTTTATGCTCGCTTCTTGAATTGATTTCCTTGGAACCCAATCCCTGATTGCTATGACTGTTCTGTTTTGTTTTAATTATTATTATGAAGAGATTATGTTTTATCTTTCATCCTCGTACCTAGATCATCATTCCATGCCTGAGCAGTTGGTCAGGAGACGAATCGACGGTCGTCACTTCGGTGTTAATAGACCTATAGATTCTAATGCCCTACTTTTCTGTGCGTGGATAATGAGCGAAGGATGTTTTTGCCCAGCTGTCTACCCATGTTGATTGTTCCCGGTTGATTGATTATCTTGCGCCTTCTTGCGATTGAATACCTCTATGTATTGTTTATCTTTTCTAACTACAAGTATTCAACCATGAAATTTTTCCTCTGCAATTATTTACAGTTCAATGGCGAATAGCTCTGCGTCTTTAATCCATCATTTAATCTGTGATTTATTATTTCTCATGGAAATTTTCTCTGAGTTTTCGATACACTAAACCTCAAATTTTTCCCTTTGCATTTTATTATATTCAATGCCAAACACCCTCTGCGTTTCAATACACTAAACCTCAAATTTTTTTTCTCTGTGTTTTATTAGATCTGATGGCAAATATCCTCTGCGTTTCAACACTTTCAACCACGAATTTTTCTCTTTGTTTTATTATATTGATGGCAAATTTTACCATGGATTTTTAATTGTCCCAACACAGCTCATTTTACACCTAATCTGTGCCTGGGCATTTCATTTTTAATGTATGAGTGTTCTCTGTGATAAAAGTCAGTCAATATGTGCCTAGGCATTTCATTTTTAATGTCTGGGCATTCTCTGTGATAAAACTTAGCCAATCTGTGCCTCGGCATTTCGTTTTTAATGTCTGGGTGTTCTTTGTGATAAAACTCAACCAATCTATGCCTGGCATTTCGTTTTTAATGTCTGGGCATTCTCTGTGATAAAACTCAGCCAATCCGTGCCTGGGCATTTCGTTTTTAATGTATGGGCGTTCGTTGTGATAAAACTCAGCCAATCCATTCCTGGGCATTTCGTTTTTAATTTCTAGGCATTCTCTATGATAAAACTCAACCAATCAGTGCCTGGGCATTTCATTTTTAATGTATGGGCGTTCTTTGTTATAAAACTCAGCCAATCTGTGCCTGGGCATTTCGTTTTTAATGTCTGAGCGTTCTCAGTGATGAAACTCAGCCAATCCATGCATGGGCATTTCGTTTTTAATGCCTAGGTGTTATCAATGATAAGACTCAGCAAATCCATGCCTAGGCGTTTCGTTTTTAATGTATGGATGTTCCCATTGATAAAACACAACAAACAATTAAGTATTTTATTTATATTTAAATAAGTATTATATTTGTATTTAAAGACATCAATAAATAAGCATTATATTTTTATTTAAAGACAATAATAAATAAGCATTATATTTTTATGATTCATTAAAGACAACAAATAATTTCATATTTTTATGATTTTCTTATTGGCAAATAAGCATTATACTTTGACAACAATTTTTATTACATGTGTTATGCATAATCAAAGACATCAATATTATATCATGATGGATATACATATCTAACCTCTTGCTAAATTCCTTCTTATATGGTCAATCCTATTTCGAAGACAACGAATTTATTAAATAGCGTGGGTGATTGTAGACAACAAATTTGGGTAATGTTAGACAACCATTTTCTTTATTTTAGTCAACGATGTTTGCAATATATCACAGTGAATTAAGGTTGTTAGCAATTTATTGATTGGTAGCATATTATAGACAACGTTTTAATTGTGAATGTAATACATAGCCTGTAATATGTGATGTGATAGTCTTAGTTTAATTGTATATTTTACATAGTAAATTTTAGACAACACTAATATATTTTATAATTCTTTACACCACAATAGCATACCTTTTTAGACAACAAATGGATGGTCGATAGCGTTTATATATAGATACAGTATCTCCTTTATTTAGATAGTGATTATAGTGTTTTTCCTCATCTTTTCTTTTATTGTTAAGATTGTGAATTATGTGACATCGACTTACATGCTAGCGATATATTGGATTGATAGGCCACATCAATTACTTGTAATCGATTTATTGTTATGTGAATAACTTGGGGTTCAATTGCACTAAAACTATTTTATTCGGTGTACAGTTCGAGTCTTAAAAGATAGCAGCTTCATAAGATAGCAATTTAGTTTCAGTTTTAAAGGAAAGCGATTTATACTTATCTAACATTGGGAATTGGAATATAGTTGCGATGAACTGTTGTTTAATAATAATCATTTAATATGTACATATTGATTTTGTTGCGCAAGGAAATTATTTTGTTGTGTGAAAGTCATAGTCGTCTTGTTGAATTGTCGATTGGGTGCTAGGGTTAGTCGTCAGGGGTTAGAAAGTTGACTTGATCTTCTAGCGCATTGATTTTGGCTTGTGTTGAGGGTCCAGTTATGTTGTTGCACCACGGTTGTGTCATGCCTATCACCAAGCGACCGCATGATTCCTGAGGATGGGATTATTGTGCGCCCTAACGGATAGAGGTGAATGATAACTTGGTCGGAGTCTGTGCTACCCATTGTGGGCATTTGTTCATTGTAGTTGTTTTTGGTGCTTGTGATGTAACGCCTTCATGCGCTTGGTTGCGCGCCATCGAGGTTCTAGTTACTGGTCGTCAAGGCCCTTGTGTCGGGATGGTGGATGTTGTCCTTTAGCTTGTAGGCATTGTCATGTTTGTGTCGGGCGGGTATTTGTTTCTATCTGTTGATTTATGCATGTTTCGCCTAGTTTCTTTTGTGCTAGTGTGTGGAGTCGTAGTTGTTTGTTGCCTGATCTACGTGCTTGTGTTCGTCATCAGGTTGTGTGGTTAAACTATTTCCTTCGTTTCCTTCCTGCCTAAAAAAAAAAAAAAGTTCACTTTCTACTTCGCTTGTAGTCGTAACGATTGGGGTCGTTACATATGGTATCAGAGGGGGTTCAACCCACAACTTGGGATCACTACGGCTTTCGTTGATGTGATTTTTTATTATAATGTTTCTAATTAAGTTGACTTTTATTTGTGTAGGTAATCATGGTTAGAGGACATCACGAAGGTAGATGACGGGGTGTTAGGGGAGGAGGCACGATGCCTCCAGTAGCATCCACGCCTGAGGGGTCTAACCCCCAAGGAGACAAACAAGTTTTTGGGCAGGAGAAAATAGCGGTGGGTGATGTGGTTGGGATGACGAGGTCCTTTCATGCATTTCTGAGGCACTGGTCATTCGTTTGGATAGAGATGAGGCCAGGGTGTTGGCACCCCCTGAGGGTCCACCGCGTACTCCGGTCGATACTGGTAGCATTCACCGCGAACTCGAGAAGGTCAAATTTATCGAGTTCTTTGGTGCCCCAGATGACGCAACCACCGAGGCATGGTTGGAGAATATGGAAATGTACTTTGCACTTCACGACTATACCTCCAACATGAAGGTCTACATAGCGATATTTCAACTAAAGGGGAGTGTTCTTCTATTTAAAGACTCTAGCGAGACCAGTAGGGCATGCATCATATGGTTTGCAGCAACATCAGACACCAGCTAGACATACGCTAGGATATTGTGGCTTCCAAAGAGGATCCACTTTCACTACACCTCAACAACCTGCGCCACAACAACAAACTCCTTACCGAGGACCATAGCATCAGCAACAGCGTCGACTGCAACAACAACAGTTTAGGCCTGTTCAGCATAACAAACCAGGATTCCAGTTCGGTGGGCCTTCAACTTCTACTTTAGGTACCAGGAGTACTGGATCGAAGAAGGGGTGTTGGACTTGTGGGGAGCCACACTACCAGCATGACTACCTAGTGGAGAGGACTAAAGCATCTGGATCAGTTAGACCCACTACCGTGGGATATTTGGGTAGGGCCCATCAGATTCATGCAATAGTGAATAATTGTCAGGAAGAGAACCAGTCAACTGTGCTCGAGATGTCAGGTACTGTCACTGACCAGACCCTTAGTATTTTGATAAATCAGAGTGCTACCGAGAGTTTCATTTTTGGTGTAGTGCTAAAAAGGATTAAGGTAAAGGAAATCAAACAAGATGAGTTTAGCTTTGTAGATATGGCTTTGGGAGCCAAATAGAAGGTTGGAGGGAAGGTTAATGGTTGTACCCTTAACCTGGGAGATTTTGTCACCAGGACCAACCTGTACGTCACAATCTTAGCATCTTATGACTTCGTGATTGGTATGGACTGGTCAGAATCGCATCAGGCAATACTCAACTGTAAGAGAAAACGGTTGAGCTTGGTTGATGATGAGGGACAGAGACACATGATTGTAGGATGGAACCAGGGAGTCCCTTAGGTTCATCTCTTCTTTGCAGCTACGGAAGAGCATGCGCAAGGGATGTAAGATTTATGTGATCCTTGCATTAAACGAGAAGGGAGTATCGAAAGGTCTAGAACACCTTCCTGTGGTGAAAGAGTTTGCAGATGTATTCCCGGAGGAGTTACCTGGGATGCCGCCAGAGAGGGAATTGGATTTTACCATAGACCTGAAACCGGGGACTGAACCGATAGCAAGAACGCCTTATTGAATGTTGACCCCAGATTTACAGGAGTTGAGAATGCAACTGAAGGAGTTATTGGACCTGGGACTTATACGTCCAAGTGTGTCACCGTGGGGTGTGCCTGTTATTTTCATATGAAAGAAGGATGGTTCGTGGAGACTCTTCATTTACTACCGTCAGTTGAACAAGGCAACGATCAAGAATTAGTATATGTTGCCAAGGATTGATGATCTGTTTGATCAGATGAAGGGTGCGACAGTGTTTTCAAGGATCGACTTGAGATCAGGGTATCACCAATTACGGATCAAGGAGGATGAAGTCCCTAAGACCGCCTTTAAGACGAGGTTCATACATTACAAGTTTTTCGTTTTACCATTTGGACTGACAAACGCCTCAGGGGTATTTATGAGTTTGATGAACAGGGTGTTCTACAAGTACTTGGACAAGTTCGTACAAGTATTCATTGAAGATATTTTGATTTACTCTCGGATGATGGAGGAGCATGATGAGCACTTGCGCTTGGTACTACAGTGTCTATGAGAGCACAAATTGTATAGTAAATTGTCCAAATGCTTGTTTTATCAATCGAAGATTCACTACTTAGGGAATGTCATCTCCGGCGAAGGTATTGTCGTGGATCCAGCAAAGTTCAAGACTATTATGGAATAGCATGCACCAACGAATGTCTCGTAAGTGCGTAGCTTCATGGGTTTAGCAGGATACTATCGATGGTTCGTAGAGCGATTCTCAAAGATAGCAAATCCGATTATGGAATTGCAGATGAAGAACAAGAAGTTTGTTTGGACCGAGAAATGCGCGGACGCATTTCGGAGGCTCAAGGAGTTGTTGACAACAACACCGATACTAAAGGTCCCTAACATGGACACAGTCTTCTTGGTATGCACTGACACATCCAAGGAAGGCTTAGGCATAGTCTTGATGCAATATGGTCGAGTGATAGATTACATCTCGAGGAAATTGAGAAGGCATGAGGAGAACAATGAGACGCACGAATTGGAATTGTTATCCATTGTATATTCCTTGAGAGTTTGGAGACACTACCTTATTGGACAAAAAATTAAACTAAAAACGGACCACTGTGGACTACAACACATCTTTATGCAAAGCAACCTGAACGTGCGACAACGACATTGGTTGGAATTGCTTAGCGAGCACTATTTCGAAGATTACTTACATAAATGGAACAGTGAACCGAGTGGCGGATGCATTAAGTCGGATACCACACATATTTTAGGTGTTGCCTCTTCAAACTAATATACGTGAAAATATTCTAACATTACAGCGCGACGATGACTGGTACAAAGAGGTCAAGGATTTTATAGGACAAAACAAAATGATGGTACCAAGATATGAAGGATTTACGTTTGATGACGATGGATTATTGATATTTAAAAATCGGAGTTATGTACCACCAAACGACGAGTTGAGTAGTTTGATTCTAAACGAGGCTCACAGAGCAGTGTACATGGATCACTCGGGAGTCACGAAGATGAGGGCAGACCTTAAACCCTTATTCTTCTGGAAAGGAATGAAGGTAGACAAAGTCAACTTTGTGGCCAAATGTCTAGAATTTCAGTAGGTGAAGGCGAAACATAGATATCCAGCAGGATTACTACAACCACACGTTATTCCGGAATCGAAATCGGAGGTCATTTCGATGGATTTCATTGTTGGTTTTCCACTGATGACAAGGAGACACAACTCAATTTTTGTGGTAGTCGACACTCTGACGAAGAGTGTTCATTTTATTCATGTGCATATGACGTATCATGCACTTGACATAGCTAGAGTTTTCATCAGTGAGATTGTGAGGTTGCACGATGTGCCTAAGAGGATTATATCCGATCGAGGATCAGTGTTTACCAGACAATTTTGGACTAGTTTCCAAGAGGCATTGGTAACCCAACTTAACTTCAGTACTGCATATCACCCAGAAACAAATGATTTGACCGAACAAACAAACCAAATATTGGAAGACATGTTGCGCATGTACATGATGGACCAACAGAAGCGTTGGGAAGAATTCTTGCCACTGGTAGAATTCACATATAACAACAGTTACCAAAGCACCATTAAGATGGTGCCTTTCGAGTTTATTTACAGGCAACCGTTTCAGACACCTTTGAGTTGGGATCGTCTTGAGGATAGGGTCCTGGTGGGACTAGAAGCGATCCAAGAATTGGAAGATCAAATGCAAACAATAAGACAAAGGATCAAAGAATCACAGGATCAACAAAAGAGTTATGTCGATGCGCACTGTGCCGATTGTAGTTACGAAGTTGGTGATCGAGTCTTCTTGCGGGTAAAACCGCATAAGAGTTCGATCAAGTTTGGAAAGGGAGATAAACTCTCTCCTAGGTTCGTGGTACCTTTCGATATTGTAGAGAGGAAGGGGCCCGTGGCCTATCGACTAGCCTTGCCTGATTCTTTGAGGCGCATGCATGATGTTTTTCACGTATCTGTTTTGAGACATTATATTAGTGATCCTACACATGTTATTGACATGAGTTCCTTGCAAGTATTGGATGAGGGGGCACTCACGGCTGAGCCAATCTGCATCCTATATCATCGCATTCGACAGCTACAACGTCGAACAGTAGATCAGGTCAAGGTCTAGTGGGACAACTATAGTCCGCACTCGTCGACCTCAGAGGACGCATATGATATGCGCCAGTAGTTTCCATTTTTGTTTGATAGATAGACTTATTATACTGAGATACAAATTATTTCGGCACTTATATACTATGAAACTTCGAGACAAAGTTTAGACCAAGAGGAGGTGTATGTAACATCCCGCTCTTGCGCGCATCGAGCGAACTTATTCTTTGAGGACACTTGCTTGCAAGTGATCCAGATTATTATGCTATTGGTCATTTGATTATGATTATGAGGAATTATGAATGGATTATATGTTATTTTGTGCATTTACATAGACATGTGCCATTGGTTGGGTTCTCCTGGGTGTGCAAGACTTTGGACCTCAAGGATGCAAAGGCATCGATGAAACCCCTTGGACTCTGGATCGAGTCAGGGAGTGGACTATTGGGGTTTGATTGTTGTTGATATGACATATGCACATCTGATTAGATGTTATGATGATTGATTTTATTTCTGACATGATTCGTTGATGATGCAGGCTGACGATAGATTTTCGACCAGACTCACATGTGGAGTAGAGGGGTCACGCACGACAACTAGAGATGTTGAGGGAGAGGTGTGGACAACATCCCTACCATAGCCTACTA
>JASDQU010011566.1:45134-59355 GCA_032191745.1 Picea mariana | reverse complement strand
CATTAAATGCAAATGACATTTCAAGTGGGATTATTACTAGATAGGGAAGTAGCATTCCCTTAATGAATTCTTATTTTCTTGCAATTGGAATCGATATAGATTTTCAAGTCTGAGAATTAGGTCAAAACATCAAGGTGATCAACTATTTTGGGCCCTATGATGATAAGAATCCCTTCTGGGATTATTTTTTTCTCCCAATAACCTATCATCCATGAAAAATTATTGTAGGAGGTGACCTTAATTCCACTCTAAGTAACTCTAAGGTTTTGGGGGACAAGTGCAAGGCATGAAAATCTTGCAAAATATTTTAGGGATAAGTTTGAGGAAGTGGGCCTAGTTGATTTGAAACCTATTAAGATGCTGCCAAATTGGAGGAATAATATGATGGGGGAAGTTGGAGTATCCAAGAGATTATATAGTTTCCTTGTTTCTAAGAACATCCTAATGGAAGTTGAGAAAATAATATCAATGGTTGAAGTAGCTAGGGGATCAAACCATCTGCCTATCTTTCTCCAGATAGATAAAAGAGATTATAAGCCATCTTCACCTTTTAATTTTAACCTAGAATTGTTAAAGTATGAATAATGTGTTAATTTAATCAAGGAGAAGTGGGTAAGGTTTGATCCATCATCAATGGATACTACAAGTTTCCAATTTCCAAAAGCCTTGAAAAAAGTCAAAAAAATTGTACTAGCGTGGACAAGTCAAAACAATTCAAAGAAGATGATAGGGATTTAAAGGAGGTGGAATTAAATCTTTCTACTTTGTATGATCCAGATTGAAATGGAGGTTTTTTTCTGAAGAGGAGAGAGATAGAATGAAGTCAATGGAGAAGGAAGGAAGAATATATTAGAAATAAGAGATTTGGATTGGAGGATCAAAAGTAGGGCAATATGGTTGGAAAAAGGTGAAGAAAACACTACTTTTTTTCATAACTATGCAAATCATAGGAAGATTATTAATACAATTTACCAGATGAAAAGAACAAATGGAAGTAAGGTGAAAAAATTCCATGAAATAGTAGACATTGGAGTATCATACTTCAAAACACCATATACATACCTTAACAAAATGAATATTGTTGAGATTATGAAAACATATTCATATTTCCTAGGTTTTGTGATAGAAGAAGGGAACCATTGTTCATGGAAGACATTTCCAATGTAGAGTTGAAGTTAGTTTTGTCATATTTTCAAAAATACAAAAGGTTGGGTTCAATTGTTGGCCATTGGAATTCTACATTGGATTCTATGATCTCCTATAAGAGGACCTTATTAGAGTGATTGAGGAGGTCAAAAATTCAGGGAAATGTTTGGACAATTTAGTGCCACTTTCTTGGATTTAATTCCCAAAAAGGTTAATCTTCAAACTTTTGAATAATTTGGGACAAACCATTGTGCAATTGTGTAGATAAAAGGATGTTCTTAGAAGGAATTTCAAAAGGACAATTTTGGATTCTTTGAAGGTAGACAAGTGCATCATGCAATAAGGGTAGCACAAGAGTGAATTCATAGTATGATGCAAAAAAACTAGTTAATTATTATCATGAAGCTAAATCTATCCAAACCTATGATAGGTCTTTCTAGATATACATAAGATTTAAACACTTACATATTGGTTTCTATTTTATTATAGTGAATTGGATAATGGATTGTCTAATATATGTTTCTTTGATGTGCTAATAAATCCATATCCCCTTCCATAGGATCTTTTAAAAATGGATAATGGCTACTTTTTAAAATGTGAATTTGTATCCATATCCCCTTCAATAGGCTCTGTTATCATTCTTACAATAAATTAGTTCCCAAAATTATTGACTTGTATCTATAGTTGGCATATTTCTTTGTTCAATCAAGGATTTTTCATTCTTAACTTTTTAGTGCTTTCCATCCCAAAATATTTTGAAATTATGTCCCATCTCTTTCCGAACTATTTTTTTATAACCACCTATCTTCATAGTCAGTTCAAAACCTTCAAATGACTATGTCATTCATATATTAGGGGATTGGTCTCTGATCTAAATGCATATGAGTATTACATATTGAATTGGTTAATTAATCCTTAACCTATAAAAAAGTGTTCCTTGATTGCATCATGCAATTTGTCTACGACACCATCTATTTTTATTAGTACCCCCAAATTCCCCATTGAAGAATAACAATATGAGATAGAGAGACATGTTCTTCATATGAGGGTTGAGTTATAATGATTTGTGTGTAAGAATTTCAAATGTTCTTAGTGTATATCTCAAGGCCAAGACTAGACTAGTGAATGTGTATAAGTCCCCATGGTGAGTTAGGATTATGATACGATTTTCATGTTTCCCATTGCGTAATTATGTTATGAAAGACATAAATAAAAGGAAATACCTAATAATATATTATCAACCAAAAAGGTAGTTTGAGGAAGCAACAGGGGGATCATGATAATACAAGAAAGGAAGAGGAAAGAAGATGCATATATATGGGAAGTACAACATTTCTTTCCCATGCTTCCTTACAAAGTTGTCAAATAAATCGTTCACTGATGTGAATCCAAGTACAATATGTTGCATGCTTGGAAACAAGGAAGGTCTCATGGAAATAAAATGTCTCTTATTTCCTTACACTATCATTTTCTTCCATTTTCCATAAGCATTCCTCTCCATGTAGAATTTCCCACTCCCCCCTTCGAATTAGGATCATCCTTCTCCTTTCTCATGAAGGAACCTATGGAAACCCATGGTTATTTATGCTTGGAAATGGTAAGAGAATCCCATGAAATTATCATCGGTAAAACCCTGCGGAGGTTGACGGTTTGTTGTTAAGAATTCAAAGAGGAAATGAGATGGTTTTGAGGGTAATACCATGATTGGAACATCCACAACAACCAAAAAAACACCACAAACTTGCAAACCTATTATTGTTATCCATTGACTTATCCAAGTACTTTTCCTCCAGGTTATTCCTAGATGGAAACCAACAACCTTGGACTCTTTTTGTCTTCATTAAAAAGGAGGAATATCCTTGAAGGATTATGGAGTGGAGAAAGGGAAAATATTCCTTGTGTTGCGAAAGAGAAGAGAATGCCATGGTGGAATGACAATTTGATGAGGGCATGTAGTTATTAGTAGTGAACATACTTGGCTATGTCATGAGAGAAATGGGTTGGGCTAAGTGAAATTAGAGCCATGTAGGAGCTTCCTCCACCTTAGTGATATCAAGGTCTAGTTTGGACATGGAATCCATATTTGATTCATATAGTTGGTGATCTGTAAACAAAAGGATTACAACCATCTATCTCACCAACACAGAGACCTATACAAAACAAATATAATTTTTAGGTCTCTGTAGATGCAGGAAACTCGGTCATCCAAGCCACAAGTCGATTCGATCCAAAGAATGGTCGGTTGGCCAGTCAAGTTGATTCAACCAAATGATAAGGAAGTCGACTACCGGGAAGTCGAGTTGGGTAAACAAAATCTAATTGACCAAAATGGGATTCCATTAAACTAAATGTTAGGAAAATCAACCAAATGAATAAAACTAGTTAGACCGAGGGAAATTTGAGTCATTTGCAAGTGAATTCAACCAAATTTCGAAGGGATAAGATGACCCGACGAAATGAGGCGACCAACGATTAAGAAAAATATCTGGATGGTCGATTTGATCTTCAACAACAAAGAAAAAAATAGTTGGAGGAATATTTTCATAACCCATAGCAACTAAAAATTTCTTGAAGGTGAATGGGGTAACCAATAGGTGAATTTAGTAGCTGGAAAAGAAGGAAAATGTGGATATCGTCCATGGGAAAATAATAGGTGCCCAAGAAACACAATATTTCAAAGTATGATTTGTATATGACTTGTGGGAAAAGGAAAACGCCCCAACAATGTCGGGAACGTGAAGCACAATCTATGGACAAAGCGTGGACAACAGTTAGCAGAAAAATCGACTCTCGGAGTGAGAGAAAATCCCCAACGTCTCCTAAAATGAAGTTAGCAACCCCAAGTAAATATAAACAACTCTAGAAGGAGGGTCATCTATCTCCAACTTCAAAATGGATGTGTGGCCATGGTTAAAGAGTGGTTTGTCTAGATTACGAGCTCATGGGAACTGTATCCATATAAAATAATCTCAACTAATAACTGGCATGTATTTCTCTTAGCTAAAAAATACATATACAACCATTAAATTATAGTGAAAACATTTATGCCCATAGACAACAAAATCTAAATACAAAAACACACGGAGAACTCAGAATTTACTCTGAAAACCCAAAATGGGAAAACCAACATTCTTTTGGCTTCAATCTGGCTCTTTATTATTCAACAATGGGAAAGTTGCAGGCTCTCTAATTCATCTCTATGCTTCTCAGTGACATCTGGGAAGCCTCTTCACAATATTCACAACCAAATAACCCCTCTCTCATTGTGGGGAAACATCATATAGAAGATTGGGTTGACTGGGAGGATAGCTGGAAGGTCAAGTGTCCCTAATTCTTCTCTCCAATCCATTTCTCCTTCTTCTCTTTAAAAATTTTGTCCTTTCTCCCAAGGGAAAAGATTTCATGAAAGTCCCATATTTTTCTAATACATTATTTATTTAAGTACAATAATATATTGTCCAACTTTACATACATTACATACAAAAGTGGACATAAATATTGATGGATTCGGGCCCTTCATTCCAACAACTTGATCACATTCATTATCCATAGCCTTAAAATTTGCATGTGTTGACCATTATAGAGTCTTTGTCGATAGCCAATTGTTCTTGTCAAATCCAATTTGGATCACACCTCCCCATTGGGAGGATTTTGGTCCCCAAAAGATGTCAAGGATAGATGAGGGAACTTGCTTGCAATATGTTTCCTCTCATACCACTTCACTTTCCTTGGAGTCTATCCTTTGAGACCAATCTACCACATTTCATGTTGTCCTATATGAGTTTTCCACACCGTGCGTTGTAGAAAGGTGTCTTCCTTCAACTCTCCAAGACCATGAGGTGAAAGGTATTTAACAATAGGAAGAATCTGATGTTCTTTATTCCTCATCCAACATGGAAGGTTTGAACAACTGCAAATATTCCATGTTATCTACTGAACTAATCTACATTTAAGGAGGCAATTCCAACCTGAAGGAGTTCTCATTCACCTACTCAATGATTTCAAATGGTCTTTATCTAAGGGGCTTGAGTTTCTATGATGCCCATTGTAGTCGTCCCTTACTGAGATAGAGCCACACCTTTTCTCCAACACGGAATTTGTGATCCTCCCTATGTTAATCATGTCTATCTATGTACAACTATTGTCTCTTCTTGAGTTGCTCGTAAGCCCTTAGATTTATCTTTCTGATCGTTTCCATGAATGTGCTTGCCTTCTATTCATCTACTTGCATCCTTGCTTCTTCCTTGTGCTTTCCATACATGATATCAAAAGGAAAAGGAGGTAAATAACAAAAACAAGTCTTGAAAGGAGACTTATTGGTGGAAGAATGAAGTGGTTTTTTGTAAGAGTGTTGAATGTAAGCTAGTTGTTCATCCCAAGTCTTTGGATGTTTTCTATTGTAACCTCTCAACAATTGCACCAATGTCCTATTCACAACATTAGCTTGTCCATTAGTCTGAGGATGGAAAGTGGTGGAATACTTCAACTTGGTATCCATTCTTTCCCAAATCATTTTCCAAAATATTCCCAAGGATGTGTTGTCCTGATCAGACATTATGGAGGTTGGAAATCCAAAATGCACCCAAACATGGATAAAGAATAGTTTAGCTACCTCTTGTCTAAATATTTTATTCTTACAAGGAATGAACGCACACATTTTGTTGAAGCAGTCTACTACAATGAACAAGTATTCATGGCCTCTATGAGTCATAGGCAAACCTCCAACGAAATCCATTGAGATGTTATCCCAAGGCTTGTTTGGTACTGGAAATGGCATGTACAGGCCAAGTTTTCAATTTCTTGAATTTATAGTTCTACAAAGAATGCAAACTCTAACAAACTTTTCCACTTTGTCCTTCGTCTTCAGCCAATATACATATCGCTACAAATTTTCCACTATCTTTGTCACGCCAAAATGCCCAACAACTCTAAAAGTGTGCTCCTATATCATCAACTAAACTCTTTTGTCCTAGGGTATGCATAGTTTGTCTAGATGTACAACAACCCATCTTGGAGGTGGTATTTGTTTCCTTCTAGGTGATGAACGACCTCTCCTTTAGTTTCTTGTAAACTTCTCAAAAATCTTCACCTCCCTCATAGTCTTCACTCAAAAGTTCATGAGTGAAAGGCTCAAGTTGCATTATCATTCTGACTACTACTATATTCTTCAGTGGCAGTCGAGAGAGCATGTCTTCCAGCCTATTAATGGCTCCTTTCTTGTACTTGATCAGTAATTGAAATTGTTGCAAGAATCCTAACCAATTGTAATGCCTCACCTGCTACTTCTTGCTCAACCTTTGTAGGTACTAAAGGGGTTGATAATTTGTGTGTATGAAGGTCTCTTTTCCTAGGAGATAATGATTCCACTTCTTCACTGCTTGTACTATCACAAAGATTTATTTATCATACTTGGGGTAGTCAATAACTACTCCATGAAACAACTCTAAATGGTAGCACATGGTTCTTCCTCCTTTCTTGAGCATTACTCCTAATGCATACCCACTAGCATCCATCTCTAGCTCAAAAGGTTGTTGCAAATATGGCATGGCTAATACTGGAGCATCGCTAATTTTCTTTTTCAAGTTTTTAAATGGTATTTGTTGTGTCTTAACCCAATGGAATCTCTTTCCTTTAGTGGTCACAGAATGCAATGGCCTTGCTACTATAAATAAATTTACAATGAATTTTCTCAGTTACTGAGTTTCTCCCATGAAACTCCTGACCTCTTTCATGTTGGTAGGAATAAGCCAATGGGTGATGGTTGCAATATTCTTCGAATCTACCCTGAGCTCTCCTCCTCCAATAATGTGTTCAATATATATCAAGGAAATCTTTCCAAACTCGCATTTCTGCAAGATGGCAATCAATTGATTCTTCCTCAAGGTCTCTAGTACCTGTGTCACATGTGAGAAGTGTTATTTCCAAGTATTGTTGAAGATTAGTATGTTATCTAGATATACTATTAAAAAAGATTCAATGAAGGGTGTAGCACATCATTCATTAGTCTCATAAACATTGCAAGTTCATTGCATAATCCAAAAGGCATTACTAACCACTTGTACAAACCTTCTCTTGTTTTGAATGTTGTCTTCCAAACATCTTCTTCTTTGATACTCACTTGGTGGTAACCTGATTTGAGGTCCAAATTAGTGAATAATTTAGCTTGCTACAGTTGATCCAACAAGTCATCAATCCTTGGCAAAGGATATATATTCTTGATGGTGTTCTTATTCAGGGCATGGTAGTCAATGCACATTCTCTAGCTTCCATCTTTCTTTGGCACCATGATGATGGGTGAGCCACATGGAAATGCACTATGTCTAATGACTCCCTACTCCAAAAATTGTTGTAGTTGCTTCTTTACTTCACCTTCTACAATGGCAGACTGCCTATACATTCCAATGTTGGGCAGTGGTGACTCTGGCAACAATTGAATATCGTGTTCAAAATCTCGCTTGGGTGGCAATCCTTGAGGCTCTTGAAACACTTATGTGTAATAATGAATCATTTGTTGTAGTTGTTGATGCTACTCGCCACTACATCCTTCCAAGAATGCCTTCATCTCCAACGTTTTTTTTCCTCTAGAAAAAAAAAAAACTACTATATTCAAAAAGGAATATACATGTTGTTGTTGTCTTTCAAGTCCATCCTTAGTAGGTGTTATTTCATATCTATTCTTCCTATACTAACAGACCTTTTAAGGCCTTTTACAATACAAATTGTTCCAACTATTCAAAACATTTGCAGCCTTAATATTCATCTCCGACTTGTTTCCTTCTCCCTGGTACTTTCCTTCTCTCAAGAACAAAAAGACAATCTTATTTGTACTTCCCATGATTCTTCTATCCTGATGAGCACTGATCAGAGAGATATTATCTTTGTACTTGTGTGCATTTATGGAATATGATTTTCCATCCTTTACTAGTCTATATTGGTTAAGTATCCTTCTAAAATTGGAATCCCTTGCGTACAAATATGGACTTCCCAATATGACTCCTCATATGTCTAGATAAATCACATCTACAACTACTTCATTAACAAAGTTTTGATTGATGTCAAACTTGAATTTCCACTACTTGCTCACTTTCAATTCCACATCTTTCCTTACCCAAACCAGGGGGTATGGATGTATATGCTATTATGTCTCCAAACCAATCCTTTCAACCAATTTTCCATAGATCAAATTGTATTGTGAACTGAGATCAAACAAACAATCCTCCTTGCTTTGCTTCATGTGGATTTGAATGTAGAAAAAGTTCAGTCATGTTCTTCTCCTCCTTGCAACTGCAACCAACTAATGCCACCTCTTTTTTGAATATTGGTGTAATTAATATTCCCTTCCATGTCTAAGGTGATATCTACCCATTCCTCAACATTCACCGATATCAATGTTTTCTTCCTCTTTTTCTAGAAATACTTGGGGCACTTCTCAAGGTTTAATTTCCAACAGTTCTCCTCAGTGTGTCCCTTTCAATCACATCCTTTACATTGTTGGTAGGAATGTGTTTCTTCTTGTGTTGTTGTCACAATATTCTTTTCATTCCACTTCTTCTTGTTTTTCTTCTTTCTCCACTGCTCTTGTGGTTCTACTTGTTTTTGCATACTTGTTTGGTACTTCCGCTTGTCTCCCTCCAGGTACCATGATTGAATATTGGACTCATAAATTTTATTTGATCTAAATAGAGTTAGTTTCCTACGAATATGAGGTAACAATGCCCCCAAATACTTGATTAATATGTCTATAATTTTGAGAGAGACTCCCATTTGAATTTCTCTCTTCCTGAACTTTGTCTTGAACTCCTGTACGGATTGTCCTTATCTCTACTTGAAGTAATGCCATACTATTTGTTTGTGTTCCTCATATTCTATTGGGTAAAACTAGGATTTGATCATCATTTCCTTGAACACCTCCCAATTAGTCACTGGTGGGTCATTTCCTAGTTCTCTATTTACCGCATCACTCTCCCACCATACCAAAGCATGGCCTTCAAGCTTCAATCGAAAAAAAAACAATATTTTGTTCTCTAGTTACATCATACATGTTGAAGTATACTTTCATATGGTGTAGCCATTAGTTCAGTTTTATATCATCCACTTCCCCATCATATGGATTGATTTCCACCTTGGCCTCCACTTGGAAAGGTACATGTGTCTTACTATAGTTTCACTCTCCCACCTATGGCTCTGTATTATGCTTTATCTCTAGATTATTTTCTTCCTTCTTGGGGCCTTTATGACAAGACTGTATTGCTGGTGTTTCTTTGCACTTCATTGCCAATAGTTGTGACACCATTGATGTCAACATGGCCAAAATTTTCTCAAATCGATCCAACCTGATCTTGGGATATTATTCCTCGTCTTCTCCATAATGTTCCTCTACCATTCTTGGTGCTCTACTTCTCTCTATCCCTAGAAACAACTCCTATCCACTTCTTTTGTAATCATTGTGGGTACTTACCATACAAGTCTCATTAGGTGCATTTGAACTTTTTCTCTGATACCATCTGATCCACAAATGGAAGTATTATAGCCTATTTGTCTCGTCAACACAAAAACCTTTGCAAAAAAACTACATTTTTTATCTCTCTTTAGATGAAGGAAACTCGACCATCCAAGCCACAAGTTGAGTCAGTCCAAAGACTAGTTTGAAAAAATATCTATATGGAAAATTCAATCTTCAAAAACAAAGAAAAAAATGTTTTGGAGGGTGATTTTGGTAACTCACGGTAGATAAAAATGTCTTGAAGGGAAATGGGGTAACCAATAGAAGATTAAAATGACAAGCGGGTGAATTTGGTAGCTGGAAAAGAAGAAAAAAGTGGATATGGTCGGTGGGAAAATAATAAGTGCCCAAGCAACACCATATTCCAAAGTATGATCCGTATATGACTTGTGGGTAAAGTAAAATACCCCAGCAATGTCGAGAATGTGAAGCATGACCTACAGACAAAGCGTGAACACCAATTACTAGAAAAATCGACTCTAAGAGTGAGAGAAAATTCCCAACGTCTCTTAAAATGAAATTAGCAACCCTAAGTAAATAACAATATCTATGGAAGGAGTCTCATTGATTTCCAACTTCAAAATGGATTTGTATCCATGGTTAAATAACGGTTATTCTGGATTACATGCTCATGGAAACTGTATCCATGTAAAATGAGCTCAAATAATAATTGGCACATATTTCTCTTTTCTAAAAAAATACATAGAGAACCATTAAATTATAATGCACCCCATTTACCATTAAATTGCAGTGCAAACATTTCCTCCCATAGACAATGAAATCCAAATTCAACAAACACACACACACAACTCAGAATTGACCCTGAAAACCCAAAACGGGAAAACCTACATTCTTTTGGCTTTGGCCAAGCTCGTCATTATTTAAGAATGGTTAAGTTACATGCTCTCTAGTCCATCTTTGTGCTCCTCAGTGACATATGGGTAGCCTCTTTACATCATTCATAGTCAAAGAACCCCTCTCTCATTGTGGGGAAACATCATATAGAAGACTAGGTCGACTGGAAGGATAGTTGGAAGGTCAGGCGTCCCCAACGCTTCAGCTTCTCTCCAGTCCATTTCTCCTTCTTCTATTTATTTGTTTTGTCTTTTATCCCAAGGGAAAAGAAATCATGAAAGTCCCATATTTTACTAATGCATTATTTCTTTAAGTACAATAATATACTGCAAATTTACATAAATTACATACAAAATTAGACATTAATCATGATGGCATGGGGCCCTTCATGCCAACAAATTGATCTCCTTCATCGTCCATAGCCTTAAAATTTTCCCATGTTGATCATCCTAGAGCTTGTATCGATAGCCAATTGTTCTTGTCGGATCCAATTCGGATCAATTGGGCAATAAATTTCTCCTCAACGTCCAATTTGGTGAATTACGCTCATTTGCAAATAAGTGTTCATGCTTGTTTAATTATTGAATACTCTTTATTTCCAATATGGTAATGAAATTTGAATTTGAAATATGTAATGCTAATTCTAATATTGTTTTAATTGCATATGATCGATTTGTTTATATCATTGTTAGAGTTTGAATTGAGATATTAACAATAAGTTATAGATAAAGGAATTTAGATTTGAGTGCCCCAATGGCAAAGAAAGATATCGGGGTACATTTCATCTCAATTGAATTTGTGAGTGTTTCACAATAAAATTATCTTTCCATGAAATAATAAGTCTCATTTTAATTCATTTATATGAAATTTCATGTTTACTATATTTTCTAATTTAATAATTTTAGAAGAAGAAACATATTTTATATTGCAAAATATCATGTACTAAAGATAGAATATGAGATTGTCATAATTAAATACCTCATAGAAATTTGACAACCCTCCTTACATGTTTTGCATTCCTTCGAGTGTGATGATTCATATATTCAAGTTGTAATGTTACGTCTAATAAGATTTTCCAACTAATTAATCTGACTTCTTTGTTTTCATCTACAACTATTTATAGCCCAGAGTTTTCATATATAACTATTTATAGTAAGTATATGAACTTAAAAAAAATATACTCCTTGTATCAATATAAACTAGATCAATCAACTATATTAACTTACACAATCGTTGAGATGAAGAATATATATAAACTTGAACAGTCAACTAGATGAGGAATATACATATAAGGAGTAATTAACAATATTTTTTAAACAAAAAGTTTCTTATATAGGTATATAAACAAGAGTGATTGACTATATGAACTTACACACTCAACGAGATGAAGAATATATATAAACTTGAACATTCAACTAGATGAGGAATATACATATAAGGAATAAATAACAATATTTTTTAAACAAAATGATTAGTTACAATAGGCTTCTCAATTATAATTGTGTTCAGTGTTTTCTCAAATAACATGAATCCCAATAAACTAAGCATGCTTCTCTTTGTACATTAGACATGTAGTATAGTGTTTAATTATAGCACATCGAACATTATAAAAGAAATAAGATTAAGAGATAAACATTTGTCCATTATGTGTGTTTAATTATAGCACATCGAACATTATAAAAGAAATAAGATTAAGAGATAAACATTTGATCATTTTGTGTGTTTAATTATAGCATATCGAACATTATAAAAGAAATAAGATTAAGAGATAAACATTTGATCATTCTGTGTGTTTAGATAAATAATGCATATACCATTAGTTGTTCAAAATATTTGATAGTATTAATCCATATGGGGTGTTAATGAGTGGGGCCATGATAATGCATGTGTGTCGCTAGATCTTTACCCCACCATGCAATGAAATCCTTATGCAAAGGGAGGAGGAGATTTTTAATGAAGCCTGTCACAGGGATGAGAGGGATAATAGAAATCCTCCCCACCAATTGTTGATATGATGAAGTTGTGTGAGAATATATGGAGTTGATATAGGGAGAAGATGATCTGGTATATGATGGGGAGATGCATTGCAAGGAGGTGGAGTATAGAGAACAAAGTGTGTAATGATAATCTAGAGAGAAGGAGATGTGTGAAGCTCAACATGATGGTCATTTCAACTGGGGTAGGGATCCTTTTATTTAGTGAACCAATTGAAATTCTGGTTTTCCCAAGATTTTGACTGGATGAGAGGAGGAATCAATGTTGCAACTGGCTCCTAATAGCTCCAGGGAGCATCACCATTCAGATTTTAGGTATTTCATTATATTTTATTTAGAGCTCATGGTTGATGTTTTGGGTTGGTGTGAAGTGGGTTGTCTTCTTCGGGAATTCACTTCCTCCTTTTGGCTCCCTCTCCTCTATTTTAGCCCACTCCTATTAGTGGTGTTAGTACACTTGATTTTACACCTTTTTTCTGAAAGAGTTTACCTCTATTAAGATGACCCGTGGTGTAGGAAGGGATCAGAGTAGGCGAAAAAGGAATCTCAAGGCTTGGTTAGGTAGTGCCTTAACCTCAGGTAACCCTAAACATACTTCCAAAGTTGAAAGAGATGTTTGGGAGGATGAGATATGTTATGTTGAGAAGTGCTTTGTAGATGCCAAACAATAAATTGAGGAGATAGAAAATGTGGTCAGGGGAAAAAGATAGAGCCTCATTGATACTCAAACCCTAGAGGAAATTTAGGGCTGGTTTAAAGACCCGGTGTATTCCCGAACTCGTGAGACCAAGTTTTTTAGAATAGTTGAGATCTATTGGTCAATCAAAACATTAATTTCCCAAACCTTGGAAAATAAAAAGGAGGAATAACAAGACGTCCTTCATACTATCAGGATTTTTGAAGGAAAAATTGAGGTTGTGTAAAGTGGGTTTTGGCATTGGAATAACAGTCTCACGTGCCATAAAGGAAGATAGAAACTCGAAGCATGAGGAGGTCCTCGTTGGTTTAGATGGAACTCAAGATAATCACATTGTTCTGGATGAAGATCCACATCCTTCAAAGACTACATAGGATGAAGGAAGGGAAACCGATGTGGTTGTGGAAGTGTTTGTGAAGGAGAGTTCTCAACCCTCCATTGTTTGATGTCTGGTTTTTTTTTAGTTTTTCAGATAATGTGAGAAGTTATAGGCAGCTATCTCTATCCGTCTTCTTCTTGTAAATCAATATATACAAGGTCTAATATGGACAATATGGACAAGTTTGATGATGCTTGAACGAAGAGAGATCTAGTTTCCCTTGAGGCAAGCCCTCACCAAACACTGTTGTAAATTATTTTGATATATATTATTGTGATAATAATATAGATGTGTTTATACAATAATAATAATAATTTATTTTTAAGGTCACAACCAATCCAGACACCAAATTGGTGTATGAGACCCCCTCTGCCCATTTGATGTCTGGTTTTTTTTTAGTTTTTCAAATAATGTGAGAAGTTATAGGCAGCTATCTCTATCCGACTTCTTCTTGTAAATCAATATATACAAAGTCTAATATGGACAATATGGACAAGTTTGATGATGCTTGAACGAAGAGAGATCTAGTTTCCCTTGAGGCAAGCCCTCACCAAACACTGTTGTAAATTATTTTGATATATATTATTGTGATAATAATATAGATGTGTTTATACAATAATAATAATAATTTATTTTTAAGGTCACAA
>JASDQU010011566.1:21059-40675 GCA_032191745.1 Picea mariana | reverse complement strand
TTACAACAAAATCCCTTGTTCTTCATAACTAGCCTAACATTTCTGCAAACAAAGCTACATCATACAGAGAGATCCCTCTCTGAGTCTTGGAGGGCTAGATCCAGGACTCGAAGCGGTTCTGATGTTGCCTCTGTGATTGCCTTTTCAGCCTGGGCAAAATTACAGAGTGCTAACAAGATCAATAGAAATGTTGCACAATGCTTCTTCAATATCTTGGTTTTTAATAGAATAATCAACTAGCCAGTTTTCCATGTCATCTTCACCATATTCAAGAATGCCATAGACTTTTTCAAATGAAAACCCTTTAAAGATCTCAAATTGTTCATCAAATGTTTGCTTGTTTAAAAACAACAAGTTGAGTATCAATTTTGGGTCTTGGACTTCATTGGTGCTTCCAGCTAGATCTATCTCAGTTATCTTCTTGAATAGTTCCTCTCTTCTAGTTATGGCCTGGCTACATGTTTGAACGATACTATTCATATTTTTCACCTTTTTCCTTCCAGCATGCGTTCAGTTGTTTTATTCAATTCAGGGAAGGGAGATCCTCCTCTATTCTTCTCAATTTCATCATATTAGTAACTTTAACACCAAATGGTACAACTGCATCTAGGTAGAAACCTTGCTTGTTTTTCAAATCTTCTTGCAGATATTCATGAAAATCATGTGCTCTTGTTCTAAAAGAGACCATACTCTTTGACATCTTCCAAGCCTCTGTTATTAATTCCATTATTTTCCTTATATTATTTTCCACATAGCCTCGAGATGATGTGAGAAGGATTGTCGATCCTTTTAACTTTTTTGCAGGTGTCATAGGCTCGATCATTCTAAAGGACTAGCTAGCATTGGAAGGGGCATTAGAGCTCCCTCCAATTCTTTGATTCTTTCCTTTAACCTGACATTCTCCACTTCAAGGCCGTCAATAGAGTGGTCTAGAGCATCTCCAGTTTCTTGGTGTATTTGAGAGATTTGGGAAGGCCGCATGTTCCATAGGTTAATCTCTGAACGATATTTCTCCTTCTTATTCTTTACATCTCTTTTTTCAATAATCAATTTTTTTGATTCGCTGTAAAAAACAACGCTCTAAAATGCAAAAGACTCTTCTTCGTCGAAGGTCTCAGTCCCAATTATTTTCATATGAGGATTCTCGGGAGCAGTGTTCTCTAGATATTCATCGTTGGGGAACACTTTCTCAATGTCAATTTATAGCTCCATATCCTCGAGGGAGATATCGTGGATATCACTTTCTCCCCGAGGTCCCTCCTCTTTTTGTACAATGTTTTTTTGTTTCTTCCTCACAGGAATTTTATGAGAACTTTCAATTTTCCCAGAAGGAGCATTCTTATCTCCTCCTCCGCCTGAAGAACTATGGGTGAATTTATTACTTGGGTAGTTCATTGGAGCACTGCTCCAAGATGTTGTACTCTTAGGTGTGATAGTCAGGGATTGAGCACTTTTCTCACCCAGACCTTTTCCTCTCTGCTTGTACGATTCATTGGTGTTGAGTATTGTCTTTAGGTCGCCAGTGTCATGAGCAGGAGTTCTTGAGGTGTTATCTCCATCTTCATTCGGGATAGTGTTAATGAAAGAATTATTGAAACTGACAGCCAATAGGTGTTCTACAAAAATACCATTAGGGATGAATAATAGGAATATGCCCTGGACCACTGAAAATTTTGATCCTCGCGTCCAAATATATTCAGTGTATCTCCACAAAAATGTTGTCGACTTGCTTCCATAAGTCGACGAAGACGTTTACTTGCTCCAAATTATGTTAGGAATGAACGTTGGTGGGAGATAATATAATCCTTTGTAAATCATGTTTAATGCGCTTTAATAGGAAGTCTCCTCAAGCCTTTCGCTAATTAATGGCCATCCCTTCAAACCTGTATGGTAAGTTATTAGCATTAAAATCATAGTAAATGTGCATTGGAAAAGGCGCGAGGGTGGCGGGGACAGGCGGGGGCAATATGTGACATGAGAATTTTTGTGAACCTGGGAAATCATGAACTCGAGAGCTCATGATGGTAAGAGGTGTGAAATTGGCTAAGTGTGGGATGACGAGATGGTCAAATGGGTTCATATTAGGAAGAATGACACTTAGGAAGTTTCATGGGAATCCAAGGATTGAAATGTATCGCAGAACTCTTTGGTGCAATATGTCTATCACGGAATAGAGGAATATGAAAGCTCGATCCCGTCAACCCGGGAACCCGCGATCGTAGAATCAGCTAAGTATGGAAAAACACAGGGATCGGTCGGACTCATGAAGTGAATTTGTAGATGGAGGTGAGAAAATGTAAGTCTTCCAACTCGGGAACCTATGATCTAAAATGCAACTAAGTGTTAGAACTAGAAAGGGATAGTAAGAGGAAAAAACAAAGAGGGAAAAAAAATGGGTAGGTGTAGAAGGGGGAAAATAAATCGGGAAAGTAGAAAAGGTGAGGGAAAATTTTGGAAGCAGGAAATGACCTCAACAAGCACATATAATGACTTAGGTGTTGACCCTATTAGAGAAACCCACTAAAATAATCTAGGGATAAAATCTTATCTACATCAATCATAGGAGAAATCCTTGAAGGATATTTAGTGGGGAGCAGGGGCAAGGGGGGGGAATATAAGAAATGTGTCCTTAGAGAAAAACAAAACCCCTCTAGGGTTACCTCATGATTATATGATCTTTAAATTTTAGGGGTCTAGTCATCCCTTCAAAAATATCAACTTTGGCTAGATTGGTTGAAGTGAATAAGCTCGATGTTATTTTGTTACAAGAACCAATGGGGGAAATAAAATAGATAGTGGAGACCTTAGGAAAACTATTAAAAGGATGGGATTTTCTAGCATTAAATGCAAATGACATTTCAAGTGGGATTATTACTAGATAGGGAAGTAGCATTCCCTTAATGAATTCTTATTTTCTTGCAATTGGAATCGATATAGATTTTCAAGTCTGAGAATTAGGTCAAAACATCAAGGTGATCAACTATTTTGGGCCCTATGATGATAAGAATCCCTTATGGGATTATTTTTTTCTCCCAATAACCTATCATCCATGAAAAATTATTGTAGCAGGTGACCTTAATTCCACTCTAAGTAACTCTAAGGTTTTGGGGGACAAGTGCAAGGCATGAAAATCTTGCAAAATATTTTAGGGATAAGTTTGAGGAAGTGGGCCTAGTTGATTTGAAACCTATTAAGATGGTGCCAAATTGGAGGAATAATATGATGGGGGAAGTTGGAGTATCCAAGAGATTACATAGTTTCCTTGTTTCTAAGAACATCCTAATGGAAGTTGAGAAAATAATATCAATGGTTGAAGTGGCTGGGGGATCAAACCATCTGCCTATCTTTCTCCAGATAGATAAAAGAGATTATAAGCCATCTTCACCTTTTAATTTTAACCTAGAATTGTTAAAGTATGAATAATGTGTTAATTTAATCAAGGAGAAGTGGGTAAAGTTTGATCCATCATCAATGGATACTACAAGTTTCCAATTTCCAAAAGCCTTGAAAAAAGTCAAAAAAATTGTATTAGCATGGACAAGTCAAAACAATTCAAAGAAGATGATAGGGATTTAAAGGAGGTAGAATTAAATCTTTCTACTTTGTATGATCTAGATTGAAATGGAGGTTTTTTTCTGAAGAGGAGAGAGATAGAATGAAGTCAATGGAGAAGGAAGGAAGAATATATTAGAAATAAGAGATTTGGATTGGAGGATCAAAAGTAGGGCAATATGGTTGGAAAAAGGTGAAGAAGACACTACTTTTTTTCATAACTATGCAAATCATAGGAAGATTATTAATACAATTTACCAGATGAAGAGAACAAATGGAAGAAAGGTGAAAAAATTCCATGAAATAGTAGACATTGGAGTATCATACTTCAAAACACCATATACATACCTTAACAAAATGAATATTGTTGAGATTATGAAAACATATTCATATTTCCTAGGTTTTGTGATAGAAGAAGGGAACCATTTGCTCATGGGAGACATTTCCAATGAAGAGCTGAAGTTAGTTTTGTCATATTTTCAGAAATACAAAAGGTTGGGTTCAATTGTTGGCCACTGGAATTCTACATTGGATTCTATGATCTCCTATAAGAGGACCTTATTAGAGTGATTGAGGAGGTCAAAAATTCAGGGAAATGTTTGGAGCATTTAGTGCCACTTTCCTGGATTTAATTCCCAAAAAGGTTAATCTTCAAACTTTTGAATAATTTGGGACAAACCATTGTGCAATTGTGTAGATAAAATCTTCACAAAATTTTTGGTTCTTCGAGTTCAAAGGATGTTCTTAGAAGGAATTTCAAAAGGACAATTTTGGATTCTTTGAAGGTAGACAAGTGCATCATGCAATAAGGGTAGCACAAGAGTGAATTCATACTATGATGCAAAAAAACTAGCCAATTATCGTCATGAAGCTAAATCTATCCAAACCTATGAGAGGTCTTTCTAGATATACATAAGATTTAAACACTTACATATTGGTTTCTATTTTATTATAGTGAATTGGATAATGGATTGTCTAATATATGTTTCTTTGATGTGTTAATAAATCCATATCCCCTTCCATAGGATCTTTTAAAAATGGATAATGGCTACTTTTTAAAATGTGAATTCGTATCCATATCCCCTTCCATAGGCTCTGTTATCATTCTTACAATAAATTATTTCCCAAAATTATTGACTTGTATCTATAGTACGCATATTTCTTTGTTCAATCAAGGATTTTTCTTTCTTAACTTTTTTGTGCTTTCCATCCCAAAATATTTTGAAATTATGTCCCATCTCTTTCCAAACTATTATTTTATAACCACCTATCTTCATAGTCAGTTCAAAACCTTCAAATGACTATTTCATTCATATATTAGGGGACTGGTCTCTGATCTAAATGCATATGAGTATTACATCTTGAATTGATTAATTAATCCTTAACCTATAAAAAAGTGTTCCTTGATTGCATCATGCAATTTGTCTATGACACCGTCTATTTTTATTAGTACCCCCAAATTCCCCATTGAAGAATAACAATATGAGATAGAGAGACATGTTCTTCATATGAGGGTTGAGTTATAATGATTTGTGTGTAAGCATTGTAAATGTTCTTAGTGTATATCTCAAGGCCAAGACTAGACGAGTGAATGTGTATAAGTCCCCATGGTGAGTTAGGATTATGATACGATTTTCATGTTTCCCATTGCGTAATTATGTTATGAAAGACATAAAGAAAAGGAAATACCTAATAATATATTATCGACCAAAAAGGTAGTTTGAGGAAGCAACAGGGGGATCATGATAATACAAGAAAGGAAGAGGAAAGAAGATGCATATATATGGGAAGTACAACATTTCTTTCCCATGCTTCCTTACAAAGTTGTCAAATAAATCGTTCACTGATGTGAATCCAAGCACAAGATGTTGCATGCTTGGAAACAGGGAAGGTTTCATGGAAATAAAATGTCTCTTATTTCCTTGCACTATCATTTTCTTCCATTTTCCATAAGCATTCCTCTCCATGTAGAATTTCCCACTCCCCCCTTCAAATTAGGACCATCCTTCTCCTTTCTCATGAAGGAACCTATGGAAACCCATGGTTATTTATGCTTGGAAATGGTAAGAGAATCCCATGAAATTATCATCGGTAAAACCCTGTGGAGGTTGACGGTTTGTTGTTAAGAATTCAAAGATGAAATGAGATGGTTTTGAGGGTAATACCATGATTGGAACATCCACAACAACCAAAAAAACACCACAAACATGCAAACCTATTATTGTTATCCATTGACTTATCCAAGTACTTGTCCTCCAAGTTATTCCTAGATGGAAACCAACAACCTTGGACTCTTTTTGTCTTCATTAAAAAGGAGTAATATCCTTGAAGGATTATGGAGTGGAGAAAGGGAAAATATTCCTTGTGTTGCGAAAGAGAAGAGAATGCCATGGTGAAATGACGATTTGATGAGGGCATGTAGTTATTAGTAGTGAACATATTTGGCTATGTCATGAGAGAAATGGGTTGGCCTAAGTGAAATTAGAGCCATGTAGGAGCTTCCTCCACCTTAGTGATATCAAGGTCTAGTTTGGACATGGAATCCATATTTGATTCATATAGTTGGTGATCCGTAAACAAAAGGATTACAAACATCTATCTCACCAACACAAAGACCTATACAAAACAAATATAATTTTTAGCTCTATGTAGATGCAGGAAACTCGGTCATCCAAGCCACAAGTCGATTTGATCCAAATAATGGTCGGTGGACCACTCAAGTTGATTCAACCAAATGATAAGGAGGTCGACTACCGGGAAGTCGAGTTAGGTAAACAAAATCTAATTGACCAAAATGGGATTCCATTAAACTAAATGTCAGGAAAATCAACCAAATGAATAAAACTAGTTAGACCGAGGGAAATTTGAGTCATTTGCAAGTGAATTCAACCAAATTTTGAAGGGATAAGATGACCCAACGGAATGAGGCGACCAACGGTTAAGAAAAATATCTGGAGGGTCGATTTGATCTTCAACAACAAAGAAAAAAATAGTTGGAGGAATATTTTCATAACTCACAACAACTAAAAATTTCTTGAAGGTGAATGGGGTAACCAATATAAGACAAAAATTACCGGGGGGTGAATTTAGTAGCTGGAAAAGAAGGAAAATGTGGATATCGTCCATGGGAAAATAATAAGTGCCCAAGAAACACAATATTTCAAAGTATGATTTGTATATGACTTGTGGGAAAAGGAAAACGCCCCAACAATGTCGAGAACGTGAAGCACAATCTACGGACAAAGCGTGGACAACAGTTAGCAGAAAAATCGACTCTCAGAGTGAGAGAAAATCCCCAACGTCTCCTAAAATGAAGTTAGCAACCCCAAGTAAATATAAACAACTCTGAAAGGAGGGTCATTGATCTCCAACTTCAAAATGGATGTGTGGCCATGGTTAAAGAGTAGTTTGTCTAGATTACAAGCTCATGGGAACTGTATCCATATAAAATAATCTCAACTAATAACTGGCATGTATTTCTCTTAGCTAAAAAATACATATACAACCATTAAATTATAGTGAAAACATCTATGCCCATAGACAACAAAATCTAAATACAAAAACACACGGAGAACTCAGAATTTACTCTAAAAACCCAAAATGGGAAAACCAACATTCTTTTGGCTTCAATCGGGCTCTTTATTATTCAACAATGGGAAAGTTGCAGGCTCTCTAGTTCATCTCTATGCTTCTCAGTCACATCTGGGAAGCCTCTTCACAATATTCACAACCAAATAACCCCTCTCTCATTGTGGGGAAACATCATATAGAAGATTGGGTTGATTGGGAAGATAGTTGGAAGGTCAGGTGTCCCTAATTCTTCTCTCCAATCCATTTCTCCTTCTTCTCTTTAAAAATTTTGTCCTTTCTCCCAAGGGAAAATATTTCATGAAAGTCCCATATTTTTCTAATACATTATTTATTTAAGTACAATAATATATTGTCCAACTTTACGTACATTACATACAAAAGTGGACATAAATATTGATGGATTTAGGCCCTTCATTCCAACAACTTGATCACATTCATCATCCATAGCCTTAAAATTTGCATGTGTTGAACATGATAGAGTCTTTGTCGATAGCCAATTGTTCTTGTCAAATCCACTTCGGATCACACCTCCCCATTGGGAGGATTTTGGTCCCCAAAGATGTCAAGGATAGATGAGGGAACTTGCTTGCAATATGTTTCCTCTCATACCACTTCACTTTCCTTGGAGTCTATCCTTTGAGACCAATCTACCACATTTCATGTTGTCCTATACGAGTTTTCCACACCGTGCGTTGTAGATAGGTGTCTTCCTTCAACTCTCCAAGACCATGAGGTGAAAGGTATTCAACAATAGGAAGAATTTGATGTTCTTTATTCCTCATCCAACATGGAAGGTTTTAACAACTGCAAATATTCCATGTTATCCACTGAACTAATCTACACGTAAGGAGGCAGTTCCAGCCTGAAGGAGTTCTCATTCACCTACTCAATGATTTCAAATGGTCTTTATCTAAGGGGCTTGAGTTTCTATGATGCCCATTGCAGTCGTCCCTTACTGAGATAGAGCCACACCTTTTCTCCAACACGGAATTTGTGATCCTCCCTATGTTAATCATGTCTATCTATGTACAACTATTGTCTCTTCTTGAGTTGCTCGTAAGCCCTTAGATGTATCTTTCTGATCGTGTCCATGAATGTGCTTGCCTTCTATTCATCTATTTGCATCCTTGCTTCTTCCTTATGCTTTCCATACATGATATCAAAAGGAAAAGGAGGTAAATAACAAAAACAAGTCTTGAAAGGAGACTTATTGGTGGAAGAATGAAGTGATTTTTTGTAAGAGTGTTGAATGTAAGCTAGTTGTTCATCCCAAGTCTTTGGATGTTTTCTATTGTAACCTCTCAACAACTGCACCAATGTCCTATTCACAACATTAGCTTGTCCATTAGTCTGAGGATGGAAAGTGGTGGAATACTTCAACTTGGTATCCATTCTTTCCCAAATCATTTTCCAAAATATTCCCAAGGATGTGTTGTCCCGATCAGATATTATGGAGGTTGGAAATCCAAAATGCACCCAAACATGGATAAATAATAGTTTAGCTACCTCTTGTCTAGATATTTTATTCTTACAAGGAATGAACGCACACATTTTGTTGAAGCAGTCTACTACAATGAACAAGTATTCATGGCCTCTATGAGTCATAGGAAAACCTCCAACGAAATCCATTGATATGTTATCCCAAGGCTTGTTTGGTACTGGAAATGGCATGTACAGGCCAAGTTTTCAGTTGCTTGAATTTATAGTTCTACAAAGAATGCAAACTCTAACAAACTTTTCCACTTTGTCCTTCATCTTCATCCAATATACATATCGCTACAAATTTGCCACTATCTTTGTCACGCCGAAATGTCCAACAACTCTAAAAGTGTGTTCCTATATCATCAACTAAACTCTTTTGTCCTAGGGTATGCATAGTTTGTCTAGATGTACAACAACCCATCTTGGAGGTGGTATTTGTTTCCTTCTAGGTGATGAACGACCTCTCCTTTAGTTTCTTGTAGACTTCTCAAAAATCTTCACCTCCCTCATAGTCTTCACTCAAAAGTTCATGAGTGAAAGGCTCAAGTTGCATTATCATTCTGACTACTACTATATTCTTCAGTGGCAGTCGAGAGAGAATGGCTTCCATCCTATTAATGGCTCCTTTCTTGTACTTGATCAGTAATTGAAATTGTTGCAAGAATCCTAACCAATTGTAATGCCTCACCTACTACTTCTTGCTCAACCTTTGTAGGTACTAAAGGGGTTGATAATTTGTGTGTATGAAGGTCTCTTTTCCTGGGAGATAATGATTCCACTTCTTCACTGCTTGTACTATCACAAATATTTATTTATCATACTTGGGGTAGTCAATAACTACTCGATGAAACAACTATAAATGGTAGCACATGGTTCTTCCTCCTTTCTTGAGCATTACTCCTAACGCATACCCACTAGCATCCATCCCTAGCTCAAAAGTTTGTTGCAAATATGGCATGGCTAATACTGGAGCACCACTAATTTTCTTTTTCAAGTTTTAAAATGGTATTTGTTGTGTCTTAACCCAATGGAATCTCTTTCCTTTAGTGGTCATAGAATGCAATGGCCTTGCTACTATAAATAAGTTTACAATGAATTTTCTCAGTTACTGAGTTTCTCCCATGAAACTCCTGACCTCTTTCATGTTGGTAGGAATAGGCCAATGGGTGATGGTTGCAATATTCTTCGGATCTACCCTGAGCTCTACTCCTCCAATAATGTGTTCAATATATATCAAGGAAATCTTTCCAAACTCACATTTCTGCAAGATGGAAATCAATTGATTCTTCCTCAAGGTCTCTAGTACCTGCGTCACATGTGAGAAGTGTTATTTCCAAGTATTGTTGAAGATTAGTATGTCATCTAGATATACTATTAAAAAAGATTCAATGAAGGGCGTAGCACATCATTCATTAGTCTCATAAACATTACAAGTTCATTGCATAATCCAAAAGGCACTACTAACCACTTGTACAAACCTTCTCTTGTTTTGAATGTTGTCTTCCAAACATCTTCTTCTTTGATACTCACTTGGTGGTAACCTGATTTGAGGTCCAAATTAGTGAATAATTTAGCTTGCTACAGTTGATCCAACAAGTGATCAATCCTTGGCAAAGGATAT
Source organism: Picea mariana (assembly GCA_032191745.1). Taxonomy (NCBI): domain Eukaryota; kingdom Viridiplantae; phylum Streptophyta; class Pinopsida; order Pinales; family Pinaceae; genus Picea; species Picea mariana. The sequence goes on along the minus strand of JASDQU010011566.1, from coordinate 30,429 downwards.
ATATTCTTGATGGTGATCTTATTCAGGGCATGGTAGTCAATGCACATTCTCTAGCTTCCATCTTTCTTTGGCACCATGATGATGGGTGAGCCACATGGCGATGTACTATGTCTAATGACTCCCTACTCCAAAAATTGTTGTAGTTTCTTCTTTACTTCACCTTCTACAATGGCAGACTGCCTATACATTCCAATGTTGGGCAGTGGTGACTCTGGCAACAATTGAATATCGTGTTCAAAATCTCGCTTGGGTGGCAGTCCTTGAGGCTCTTGAAACACTTATGTGTAAGAATGAATCATTTGTTGTAGTTGTTGATGCTACTCGCCACTACATCCTTCCAAGAATGCCTTCATCTCCAACTTTTTTTTTCCTCTAGAAAAAAAAAATTGCTATATTCAAAAAGGAATATACATGTTGTTGTTGTCTTTCAAGTCCATCCTTAGTAGGCGTTCTTTCATATCTATTCTTCCTATACTAATAGACCTTTTAATGCCTTTTACAATACAAATTGTTCCAACTATTCAAAACATTTGCAACCTTAATATTCATCTCCGACTTGTTTCCTTCTCCCTGGTACTTTCCTTCTCTCAAGAACAAAAAGACAATCTTGTTTGTACTTCCCATGATTCTTCTATCCTGATGAGCACTGATCAGAGAGATATTATCTTTGTACTTGTGTGCATTTATGGAATATGATTTTCCATCCTTTACTAGTCTATACTGGTTAAGTATCTTCTAAAATTGGAATCCCTCGCGTACAAATATGGACTTCCCAATATGACTCCTCATATGTCTAGAGAAATCACATCTACAACTACTTCATCAACAAAGTTTTGATTGATGTCAAACTTGAATTTTCATTGCTTGCTCACTTTCAATTCCACATCTTTCCTTACCCAACCCAGAGGGTATGGATGCATATGCTATTATGTCTCCAAACCAATCCTTTCAACCAATTTTCCATAGATCAAATTGTATTGTGAACCGGGATCAAACAAACAATCCTCCTTTCTTTGTTTCATGTGGATTTGAATGTAGAAAAAGTTCAGTCATGTTCTTCTCCTCCTTGCAACTGCAACCAACTAATTCCACCTATTTTTTGAATATTGGTGTAATTAATATTCCCTTCCATGTCTAAGGTGATATCTACCCATTCCTCAACATCCACTGGTATCAATGTTTTCTTCCTCTTTTTCTAGAAATTCTTGGGGCACTTCTCAAGGTTTAATTTCCAACAGTTCTCCTCAGTGTGTCCCTTTCAATCACATCCTTTACATTGTTGGTAGGAATGTGTTTCTTCTTGTGTTGTTGTCACAATATTCTTTTCATTCCACTTCTTCTTGTTTTTCTTCTTTCTCCACTGCTCTTGTGGTTCTACTTGTTTTTGCATACTTGTTTGCTACTTCCGCTTGTCTCCCTCCAGGTACCATGCTTGAATATTGGACTCATAAATTTCATTTGATCTAAATAGCATTAGTTTCCTACGAATATGAGGTAACAATGCCCCCAAATACTTGATTAATATGTCTAAAATTTTGAGAGACTCCCATTTGAATTTCTCTCTTCCTGAACTTTGTCTTGAACTCCTGTACGGATTGTCCTTATCTCTACCTGAAGTAATGCCATACTATTTGTTTGTGTTCCTCATATCCTATTGGGTAAAACTAGGATTTGATCATCATTTCCTTGAACACCTCCCAATTAGTCACTAGTGGGTCATTTCCTAGTTCTCTACTTACCGCATCACTCTCCCACCATACCAAAGCATGGCCTTCAAGCTTCAATAATAAAAAAACAATATTTTGTTCTCTAGTTAGATCATACATGTTGAAGTATACTTTCATATGGTGTAGCCATTAGTTCAGTTTTATATCATCCACTTCCCCATCATATGGATTGATTTCCACCTTGGCCTCCATATGGAAAGGTACATGTGTCTTACTATAGTTTCACTCTCCCACCTATGGCTCTGTATTACGCTCTATCTCTAGATTATTTTCTTCCTTCTTGGGGCCTTTATGACAAGACTGTATTGATGGTGTTTCTTTGCACTTCATTGCCAATAGCTGTGACACCATTGATGTCAACATGGCCAAACTTTTCTCAAATCGATCCAACCTAATCTTGGGATATTCTTCCTCGTCTTCTCCATAATGTTCCTCTACCATTCTTGGTGCTCTACTTCTCTCTATCCCTAGAAACAACTCCTATTCACTTCTTTTGTAATCATTGTGGGTACTTACCATACAAGTCTCATTAGGTGCATTTGAAATTTTTCCCCGATACCATCTGATCCACAAATGGAAGTCTTATAGCCTATTTGTCTCGTCAACACAAAAACCTTTACAAAAAAACTATAATTTTTATCTCTCTTTAGATGAAGGAAACTCGACCATCCAAGCCACAAGTCGAGTCAGTCCAAAGACTAGTTTGAAAAAATATCTAAATGGCAGATTCGATCTTCAAAAACAAAGAAAAAAATGTTTTGGAGGGTGATTTTGGTAACTCACGGCAGATAAAAATGTCTTGAAGGGAAATGGGGTAACCAATAGAAGATAAAAATGACAAGCAGGTGAATTTGGTAGTTGGCGAAGAAGAAAAAAGTGGATATGGTCGGTGGGAAAATAATAAGTGCCCAAGCAACACCATATTCCAAAGTATGATCTGTATATGACTTGTGGGTGAAGTAAAATACCCCAGCAATGTCGAGAATGTGAAGCATGACCTATAGACAAAGCGTGAACACCAATTACTAGAAAAATCGACTCTAAGAGTGAGAGAAAATTCCCAACGTCTCTTAAAATGAAATTAGCAACCCTAAGTAAATAACAATAGCTCTAGAAGGACTCTCGTTGATTTCCAACTTCAAAATGGATTCGTATCCATGGTTAATTAACGGATATTCTGGATTACATGCTCATGGAAACTGTATCCATGTAAAATGAGCTCAAATAATAATTGGCATATATTTCTCTTTTCTAAAAAAATACATAGAGAACCATTAAATTATAATGCACCCCGTTTACCATTAAATTGCAGTGCAAACATTTCCTCCCATAGACAATGAAATCCAAATTCAACAAACACACACACACAACTCAGAATTGACCCTGAAAACCCAAAACGGGAAAACCAACATTCTTTTGGCTTTGGCCAAGCTCGTCATTATTCAAGAATGGTTAAGCTACATTCTCTCTAGTCCATCTTTGTGCTCCTCAATGACATATGGGCAGCCTCTTTACATCATTCATAGCCAAAGAACCCCTCTCTCATTGTGGGGAAACATCATATAGAAGACTAGGTCGACTGGAAGGATAGTTGGAAGGTCAGGCGTCCCCAACGCTTCAGCTTCTCTCCAGTCCATTTCTCTTTCTTCTCTTTATTTTTTTTGTCTTTTATCCCAAGGGAAAAGAACTCATGAAAGTCCCATATTTTACTAATCCATTATTTCTTTAAGTACAATAATATACTGCAAATTTACATACATTACATACAAAATTAGACATTAATCATGATGGCATGGGGCCCTTCATGCCAACAAATTGATCTCCTTCATCGTCCATAGCCTTAAAATTTTCCCATGTTGATCATCCTAGAGCTTGTACCGATAGCCAATTGTTCTTTTCAGATCCAATTCGAATCAATTGGGCAATAAATTGCTCCTCAGCATCCAATTTGGTGAATTACGCTCATTTGCAAATAAGTGTTCATGCTTGTTTAATTGTTGAATACTCTTTATTTCCAATATGGTAATGAAATTTGAATTTGAAATATGCAATGCTAATTCTAATATTGTTTTAATTGCATATGATCAATTTGTTTATATTGTTGTTAAAGTTTGAATTGAGATATTAACAATAAGTTATAGATAAAGGAATTTAGATTTGAGTGCCCCGATGGCAAAGAGAGGTATCGAGGTACATTTCATCTCAATTAAATTTGTGAGTGTTTCACAATAAAATTATCTTTCCATGAAATAATAAGTCTCATTTTAATTCACTTATATGAAATTTCATGTTTACTATATTTTCTAATTTAATAATTTTAGAAGAAAAAACATTTATTCTTTGATTTAAGAGAACATATTTTATATTGCAAAATATCATGTACTAAAGATAGAATATGATATTGCCATAATTAAATACCTCATAGAAATTTGGCAACCCTCCTTACATGTTTGCAGTCCTTCGAGTGTGGTGATTCATATATTCAAGTTGTAATGTTACGTTTAATAAGATTTTCCAACTAATTAATCTGACTTCTTTGTTTTCATCTACAACTATTTATAACCCAGAGTTTTTATATATAACTATTTATAGTAAGTATATGAACTTAAAAAAACTATATAAAAAAAATATACTCCTTGTATCAATATAAACTAGATCAATCAACTATATGAACTTACACAATCATTGAGATGAAGAATATATATAAACTTGAACAGTCAACTAGATGAGGAATATACATATAAGGAGTAATTAACAATATTTTTTTTTAAACAAAATGTTCCTTATATAAGTATATAAACAAGAGTGATTGACTATATGAACTTACACACTCAACGAGATGAAGAATATATATAAACTAGAACATTCAACTAGATGAAGAATATACATATAAGGAGTAAATAACAATATTTTTTAAACAAAATGATTAGTTACAATAGGCTTTTCAATTATAATTTGTTCAGTGTTTTCTCAAATAACATGAATCCCAATAAACTAAACATGCTTCTCTTTGTACATTATACATGTAGTGTTTAATTATAGCACATCAAACATTATAAAAGAAATAAGATTAAGAGATAAACATTTGTTCATTCTGTGTGTTTAATTATAGCACATCGAACATTATAAAAGAAATAAGATTAAGAGATAAACATTTGTTCATTCTGTGTGTTTAGATAAATAATGCATATACCATTAGTTGTTCAAAATATTTGATAGTATTCACCTAGATCGAGTGTTAATGAGTGGGGACATGATAATGCATGTGTGTTGTTAGATCTCTACCCCACCATGCAATGAAATCCTTATGCAAAGGGAGGAGGAGATTTTTAATGAAGCCTGCAACAGGGATGAGAGGGATAACAGGGAGGAGTACGAAATCCTCCCCACCAATTGTTGATATGATGAAGTTGTGTGAGAATATATGGATTCGATATAGGAAGAAGATGATCTGGTATATGATGGGGAGATGCATTGCAAGGAGGTGGAGTATAGAGAACAAAGTGTGTAATGATAATTTGGAGAGAAGGAGATGTGTGAAGCTCAACATGATGGTCATTTCTACTAGAGAAGGGATCCTTTTATTTGGTGAACCAATTGAAATTCTGGTTTTCCCAAGTTTTCGGCTAGATGAGAGGAGGAATCGATGTTGCAATTGGCTCCTAATAGCTCCAGGGAGCATCACCATTCAGATTTTAGGTATTTCATTATATTTTATTTAGAGCTCATGGTTGATGTTTTGGGTTGGTGTGARGTGGGTTGTCTTCTTCGGGAATTCACTTCCTCCTTTTGGCTCCCTCTCCTCTATTTTAGCCCACTCCTATTAGTGGTGTTAGTACACTTGATTTTACACCTTTTTTCTGAAAGAGTTTACCTCTATTAAGATGACCCGTGGTGTAGGAAGGGATCGGGGTAGGCGAAAAAGGAATCTCAAGGCTTGGTTAGGTAGTGCCTTAACCTTAGGTAACCCTAAACATACTTCCAAAGTTGAAAGAGATGTTTGGGAGGATGAGATATGTTATGTTGAGAAGTGCTTTGTAGATGCCAAACAATAAATTGAGGAGATAGAAAATGTGGTCAAGGGAAAAAGATAGAGCCTCATTGATACTCGAATCTTGGAGGAAAATTAGGGCTAGTTTAAAGACCCGGTGTATTCCCGAACCCGTGAGACCAAGTTTTTTAGAATAGTTGAGATCTATTGGTCAGTCAAAACATTAATTTCCCAAACCTTGGAAAATAAAAAGGAGGAATAACAAGACGTCCTTCATACTATCATGATTTTTGAAGGAAAAATTGAGGTTGTGTAAAGTGGGTTTTGGCATTGGAATAACAGTCTCACATGCCATAAAGGAAGATAGAAACTCGAAGCATGAGGAGGTCCTCGTTGGTTCAGATGGAACTCAAGATAATCACATTGTTCTGGATGAAGATCCACATCCTTCAAGGACTACATAGGATGAAGGAAGGGAAACCGATGTGGTTGTGGAAGTGTCCATGAAGGAGAGTTCTCAACCCTCCATTGTTTGATGTCTGTTTTTTTTTAAGTTTTTCAGATAATGTGAGAAGTTATAGGCAGCTAGCTCTATCCGACTTCTTCTTGTAAATCAATATATATAAGGTCTAATATGGACAATATGGACAAGTTTGATGATGCTCGACCGGAGAGAGATCTAGTTTCCCTTGAGGCAAGCCCTCACCAAACACTGTTGTAAATTATTTTGATATATATTATTGTGATAATAATATAGATGTGTTTATATAATAATAATAATAATTTATTTTTAAGGTCACAGCCAATCCAAACACCAAATTGGTGTATGAGACCCCCTCCGCCCAGTGATTTTGACTGGTAAAGTCTATGGAGGTATACATACTCTACCCCCTCTAGATTTGAACTTGTGACATTTTATGAGGAAACAAATGTATTAACCATTAGACACACTCAAACTGTATGATATATATGTGTGTGAGAGAGAGAATATTTAAAGTCTAAATTAATAATAAAAAATATATTAATTTAAAAAATTATTAAAACATTTAAATCATATAAATTTATTAGAATTTCAATTCAAATCATTATTATATTAATTTATTATTCAAATAATCAAATAATAATATATTATTGTGATAATAATATAGATGTGTTTATATAATAATAATAATTTATTTTTAAGGTCACAACCAAGCCAGACACCAAATTGGTGTATGAGACCCCCTCCGCTCTGATTTTGACTGGTAAAGTCTATGGAGGTATACATACCCTACCCCCTCTAGATTTGAACTTGTAACCTTTTATGAGGAAACACATGTATTAACCATTAGACCCACTCAAACTATATGATATATATATGTGTGTGAAAAAGAATATTTAAAATCTAAATTAATAATAAAAAATTTATTAATTTAAAAATTTATTAAAACATGTAAATCATATAAATTTATTAGAAATTCAATTCAAATCATTATTATATTAATGTATTATTCAAATAATCAAATAATGATTAAACTACATATAATGGTTAACCGATAAGTTAATAAAAATGTAATAATATATTAAGATTTAAAAAAAAAAATACAATCTCTCATCCATTTCTTAAAAAATCTTAGTTATCATGATAAAAAAATAAATACCAAGCCTAACGTATCCCTATCAAAGGTGTCTTCTTTAACTCGTAATGATCTCTTCTAAATAAAAATTTAGAATGGTTTTTCATGTTTATTTTTTTAATTATAAATTTACAATAATTTGTTTTCAATTCATCTCACATCTCGTTTATACCGTCAATAATTTTAAATATAAAAATATTTAAATAACTTCACAATTTAGCAAAATGTGTACTCTGGTTAAAGGGTTATTTGATGTCACTTATATCTCAAAATTGGTTAAGAGATGGCTAGAGAGTTGTGTCTTATTTAACTCATAATGATATTTTTCAAATTGAAATTTGCTCTAGTTTTTCATGCGTAATTTTCTTAATCCTAAATTTAAAACAAATCATTTTTATTAATTCATTAAATTCATGTTTAATTTTTTTATCAATAATTTTAAATATAATAATATTTAATAACTTTAAAATTCAGGGAATATGCAACCTAAGGGTTGTTTGTCACAACTTAACTAAGGGTTGGCTAAGATTTGATTGGAACCTAAAAATTGTCTATCACAGCTTAGCTAAGGGTTGGTTAAGATCTTATTGGAAGGCTAATTCGATGTCAATTAAAGATTGGTTAATATCTGGCTATAGGGTTGTTGGTTGTCACATACCATCTTAGGGTTGGTTAGGATCTAGTTGGATAGTTGGAAGCTTGATTTGATGTCACTCAGATAACATAATGTTGATTAAGATCTAGCTAAAAGGTTGATTTGAGTTATACATTCTCACTCTTTGAAGGGAAGAAAGGGTCTTTCATACATCTTTGAAATGAACAAAAAAACCTAAATTCAACCTGAATGGACCACTTATGTCTTACAAATAGATAGTGACCAATTCCAATTAATAATATGAAAAGAAATAGATATAATTAACTCATATAACAATAGCATGTCTATCACAAAATAGTCCAACCAAAAAAGCCTACCTACATGATTTTAATTAGTTGGTGAGTAAAAAGACTACTTGTAAGCCAATACCAAAATGAAAACCCAACAAATTCAAAAAAACAATCAWACATATAATGATGAAAGTAAAAGATGTGAGTTTTTTTAATTTATAAATACCCTTTCCATTTCTATAAATATTTTTTTTTAACAAGAACTCGGAAAATTTTATATTAAAAAGTGTGGATAAATCCACTCTAGTACAAAAAAAGGGGTCATGAATGACCTTCGAGAGATAGAAGCTTTGAAGATTGGAATTGTTAATACAAAATTTGTGTCTATTGAGTTTCGACCTTCCCTAGCTATAACATAACTATTGTATCTTGAAGAATACATACTATAGAAGACTTTGTCTATATATAACGTAAAACAAAACATGACACTTGAATTTTAAAAAATTCAGCTACCCGGTTCCGTTTTGATCTTTGATTGCCCATGTTGCTCCCAAATTGGGTCTGGAAAGGGCTCATTGAGATCCGGGATTTGATTTACTATGGTCGAAGGTACATTCTTAGAAGCTCCCTGGGTGCTTGTTGGGGAACTGGGTTGTTGATGACTTCTTTCCATCTGGTTCGTTCTGCTTTGCATAATCTCCGAATTGTTGTGTTGCTCTTCGATTCGGCTCCTTTGAGCAAATATTATGTCTTGCAACATCTCAATTAGATGCATGTGTTGAGAGAGGGTCTCAAGCTCAAAGGTTAATGTAGAGTTGAGTGCTCCCATGTGAATTTGAAGCCTATGACACCCTGTGCACTCTATCTCAAGGTTCAGCTGGTCTAGTCTAATGAGTAATCCTTTAAATCCCTACAAATTCACGGTCCTCGGTGCATTTTGGTTCTTCTTTCTATTATCCATATTGTTGGGAGGGGCGCAATTTTGCAAAGGGTTGGGTTTCTGAGTTCTGAGAGTCTAGAACTGGAAGAAGCAAGTCCCAACAAAGGTCACGAAGCAAGGCATGAAATGAGGATCCGAGCGAGGAAGAGAGTAAGCGATGGGCGAGGCGAGGTACGAGGCAAAGGAAACAAAGGGATTTCCCAAAAACGTC
>JASDQU010011566.1:7275-21009 GCA_032191745.1 Picea mariana | reverse complement strand
AAGAGAGATCTAGTTTCCCTTGAGGCAAGCCCTCACCAAACACTGTTGTAAATTATTTTGATATATATTATTGTGATAATAATATAGATGTGTTTATACAATAATAATAATAATTTATTTTTAAGGTCACAACCAATCCAGACACCAAATTGGTGTATGAGACCCCCTCTGCCCAATGATTTTGACTGGTAAAGTCTACGGAGGTATACATACCCTACCCCCTCTGGATTTGAACTCGCGACCTTTTATGAGGAAACACATGTATTAACCATTAGACCCACTCAAACTGCATGATATATATGTGTGTGAGAGAGAATATTTAAAGTCTAAATTAATAACAAAAAATATATTAATTTAAAAAATTATTATAAAATTTAAATCATATAAATTTATTAGAATTTCAATTCAAATCATTATTATATTAATTTATGATTCAAATAATCAAACAATAATATATTATTGTGATAATAATATAGATGTGTTTATATAATAATAATAATAATAATTTATTTTTAAGGTCACAGCCAAGCCAGACACCAAATTGGTGTATGAGACCCCCTCCGCCCAGTGATTTTGACTGGTAAAGTCTACGGAGGTATACATACCCTATCCCCTATGGATTTGAACTTGTGACCTTTTATGAAAAAACACATGTATTAACCATTAGACCCACTCAAACTATATGATATATATGTGTGTGAGAGAATATTTAAAGTCTAAATTAATAATAAAAATATATATTAATTTAAAAAATTATTAGAACATTTAAATCATATAAATTTATTAGAATTTCAATTCAAATCATTATTATATTAATTTATTATTCAAATAATCAAATAATGATTAAACTACATATAATGGTTAACAAATAAGTTAATAAAAATGTAATAATCATGGATGATGTTAGGGGCTAAATTTCGCTCATGGATTAATTTTCCATGTTTTTTCCAAAAACAAGATTCGCTATTTTAAAAATGATTCGCCCAAATTCTATAGGATAAAATTATTTTACGTTAAAAATTGCCGAATTTTATAAAAACTATATAAAATTCTTAGAAATTTGAATATTTTTACAAAAATATCGTCAAACATTTATAGTTGGCATATGAAGGATTAGTAAAACTCGCTAAGGTTTCTACATTTAAAAAAAAAAATTCCATCCTTAAAATCATCCATAGTAATAATATATTAAGATTTAAAAAAAAAAAATGCAATCTCTCATCCCTTTCTTAAAAAATCTTAGTTATCATGATAAAAAATAAATACCAAGCCTAACGTATCCCTATAAAAGGTGTCTTCTTTAACTCGTAATTATCTTTTTTTTAATAAAAATTTAGAATGGTTTTTCATGTGTATTTTCTTAATTATAAATTTCCAATAATTTGTTTTCAATTCATCTCACATCTCATTTATACCGTCAATAATTTTAAATATAAAAATATTTAAATAACTTCACAATTTAGAAAAATGTGTACTGGTTAAAGGGTTATTTGATGTCACTCAGATATCTCAAAATTGGTTAAGATATGGCTAGAGAGTTGTGTCTTATTTAACTCATAATGATATTTTTCAAATTGAAATTTGCTCTAGTTTTTCATGCGTAATTTTCTTAATCCTAAATTTAAAACAAATGATTTTTATTAATTCATTTAATTCATGTTTAATTTTCTTATCAATAATTTTAAATATAATATTATTCAATAACTTTAAAATTCAGGGAATATGCAACTTTAAAATTCAGGGAATATGCAACTTAAGGGTTGTTTGTCACAACTTAACTAAGAGTTGGTTAAGATTTCATTGGAACCTAAGGATTGTCTATCAAAGCGCAGCGAAGGGTTGGTTAAGATCTTATTGGAAGGCTAATTCGATGTCAATTAAAGATAGGTTAATATCTGGCTATAGGGTTGTTGGTTGTCACATACCATTTTAGGGTTGGTTAGGATCTAGTTGGATAGTTGGAAGCTTGATTCGATGTCACTCAGATAACATAATGTTGATTAAGATCTAGCTAAAAGGTTGATTTAAGTTATACATTCTCACTCTTTAAAGGGAAGAAAGGGTCTTTCATACATCTTTGAAATGAACAAAAAACCTAAATTCAACATGAATGGACCACTTTTGTCTTACAAATAGATAGTGACCAATTCCAATTAATAATCTGAAAAGAAATAGATATAATTAACTCAAAAAACAATAGTATGTCTATCACAAAATAGTCCAACCAAAAAAGTCTACCTACATGATTTTAATTAGTTGGTGAGTAAAAAGACTACTTGTAAGCCAATACCAAAATGAAAACCCAACAAATTCAAAAAAACAATCATACATATAATGATGAAAGTAAAAGATGTGAGTTTTTTTAATTTATAAATACCCTTTCCATTTCTATAAATATTTTTTTTTAACAAGAACTCGGAAAATTTTATATTAAAAAGTGTGGATAAATCCATTGTAGTACAAAAAAAAGGGGTTATGAATAACCTTCGAGAGATAGAAGCTTTGAAGATTGGAATTGTTAATACAAAATTTGTGTCTATTGAGTTTCGACTTTCCCTAGCTATAACATAACTATTGTATCTTGAAGAATACATACTATAGAAGAATTTGTTTATATATAACGTAAAACAAAACATGACACTTGAATTTTAAAAAATTCAGCTACCCGGTTCCGTTTTGATCTTTGATTGCCCATGTTGCTCCCAAATTGGGTCTAGAAAGGGCTCATTCAGATCCAGGATTTGATTTACTATGGCCGAAGGTACATTCTTAGAAGCTCCCTGGGTGCTTGTTGGGGAACTGGGTTGTTGATGACTTCTTTCCATCTGGTCCATTATGCTTTGCATAATCTCCAAACTGTTGTGTTGCTCTTCGATTTGGCTCCTTTGAGCAAAGGTTTTGTCTTGCAACATCTCAATTAGATGCATGTGCTGAGAGAGGGTCTCAAGCTCAAAGGTTAATGTAGAGTTGAGTGCTCCCATGTGAATTTGAAGCCTATGACACCCTGTGCACTCCATCTCAAGGTTCGGCTGGTCCAGTCCAATGAGTAATACCTTGAATCCCTGCAAATTCACGGTCCTTGGTGCATTTTGGTTCTTCTTTCTATTATCCATATTGTTGGGAGGGGCACAATTTTGCAAAGGGTTGGGTTTCTTGAATTCTGAGAGTTTGGAACTAGAAGAAGAAAATCCCAACAAAGGTCACGAAGCGAGGCGCGAAACGAGGATCCAAGCGAGGAAAAGAGTAAGAGATGGGCGAGGCGAGGTACGAGGAAAAGGAAACAGAGGGATTTCCCAAAAACTTTTAGGAGAGGCTCTCTTAGGTGCAAACAACTCTCAATGGAAAATGTGAATCGGGGAGAGCGCAAGGTGCAAAACGATTGGCATAGACTTAAAGAAAATTTTCCCCAGCAAGGATGCTGCTTGGAAACACTGAGATAATTCACCCCATGTGACATTCAAAACCAAAATCATGTCAAATAGATGAATCACAACCTCTCTCTGGGGTGTTGTACTTGGACCTTTCAAATCTTCGAGAACAAGATTGGATCCATCGTCACCCTAAAGATTCCACTCCACTTCAGATCTGTTGCATGCTTGGCCCATCTACGTCATATCCTTCGACCTTCGCTTACCCATGAATGCAATTGAATGGATAAGCATACCACCCCACGCCATAATGGGATCGTTGTACCAGATCTCGTTAACATGGTTTGTACTTGGTTGAGGAGGCCCTATCTTTTCACCTACCAGTTGTTGCCTCCACTGATCATGACTCACGCTAGAGATCCAAGTGTACCCTCTTGTGGCCATTGCACGATGGCTCTTGGTCATATGAGATAGAATTAAAAAAGGGGGGCTAGACCTTCTTTACCCTGCACCCCTAAGGTTCCAGAAGGTCTCACTTTGGCCTCATTTGCCATTTTTTTCTCTTCTGTATTATTTTCTCTCAAAACGTGTAAGAATTTTGGCTTTAAGGTCCTCGTGGTTACACAGATTCTATCTATAATCCTTTTTAGGCTCAATTTTTTTTTCTTGGATCCCTAGATCATCATCTTTATGATTGTCTTTGAGTCGCCTACTAAATTCAAGTTGAGGATTTGTCATTGCTTTGCTAGTTGGAGTCCTTTAAGAAGTGCATACACCTCTTCTTTATTGTTGGTTTCGTTCCCGATATTCCAGTAGTAGTCCAAAATTCTTTTTCCTTCGGGCTCATAGAGAACCCTCCCCCCCCAAAGAGTGTGTGATTTGATTGTTTTTTGATCCAATCATCTATACTATGGATAGTATGAAGTTTCCAGCTCGATCTTTGCATTGAGTGGGATTTCTTAACAGATTGGAGGTTGAATCTTGTTATTCAATCCTTCTATGGGCTATTCAAGTTGGTCATATCTTCTATGCTCATATTTTTAGTGTTCATAACCTCTGAAAGTTGCATTTTGGCCTTGCTAGCGACACTTTGGGGACATGATCTTTTTCCCTAGAAAATTTATTTATTTCTTGCTAACCAGATATGTTAGCATATGAATTTATGGATAGACCTCCACAATATTTTAAAGATTGGTTTTCCACAAAAGGTGCCTTGGTAGTATTTTTCCCAGTTTCCCAAGCAGGGGTTTAAATATGAAGGCCATCTTATTTGATGAGTCATTTCTCTGTAGGCGGCATTCTAAACTGTTGTCGAGAAGGGACAATCCCAGAAGATGTGTTGAATAGTGTTGTGCTTGCTTTGGCATAGAGGGAAGTTGAAACGGTTGTGGAAACCTCTTTTCATTAGGTTTTCTCCCATTATTATTTTTCCATGAGCTAGGGTCCAGATGAACATATTAATTTTGGGCAGAGCATCTTGACTCCAAGTATTTTTCCATTTTGTTGAGGACTGGAGCATCCTTGAAGAGGAGAGAAGAATTTTGTAACCTTCTTTAACTGTATACCCCTTTGTTCCCCAGCCTCGGTTGTCTGGGATGTCTCTAAGTATAGGAGTTTCTCCTTTAATCAGGGAAGTCAACACTTGGGATTGATTATGAATGTGATCGGGGGCGTCTCCTAGGCTCCATGCCTTCCAGCTTCCATCTTCATTCCATATTGATATATCGAAGAGAGTGAATTTTTGTTCTGAGGTCAACCATATTTTCAAGTCCCCAATCTCTTCACCTCGGGAGGTGATGTCAGTTCCCAAGACTGAGTCTTGCCACAACCTGATCGATTTTCCATTTCCATGGATCCAAGAGAGGTGCTCTTTAAAGAAAGGGATTGAGGCTATTATGAGTTTCCATATTTGCATGCCAGGTTGGGAATCAGGTGTAGTGTCCATGCATCTTTTTCTTCCCCTTGACCTGTATTTTTTGTTATCATCATTTTCCACCATTCATTTCTTCCCGAGACTATCCTCCAAAGAATCTTGAATCCCATAGCTATATTTTTCACTTCAGGATCTCTAATTCCCAGTCCCCCATTTATTTTGGGTGAGGATACTATATTCCAATTCACCAGATGAAACCTCTTGGCATTGTATTTCCCCCCTTGCCACAGGAATTTGCGAATGAGTTGGGCCATGTCTTTTAGGGATCCCATTGGGGCCAGAAGGGAGGATAATTGGAAGAGGGGGAGGGAGGATAGTACATATTTTATCAGGACCACTCTCCCAGCTGGGTTGAGCCACCTTGACCCCCAGGATTCCATCTTATCCTTAAAATTTTGAATATTGAGGTGCCATTACTCGCGAGGAAGCGATTTTAAGTACAGAGGAAGATCGAATTATTTAAATGTTTTTTAGTCATTTGAGATGCCAAAGCCTGAAATTTGAGCAATACCTAATATTCGATTAGTTGAAACATTCCACATATATTTGACATTTAGCCTTGTTCAAGAGACCACCTGAAGCTGAGAGAAAGGTTTCCAGGACTTGGTTTATTCTTCTTGCCATGATTTTTGAAGCTCCACTCAAGAGGATCGTATCATCTGCGAATTGCAAGTGGTTGATATGTTTTACACCTTGATCTATTTTGATTCTTTGGATTATTCTATTGGTACATTCCCATTCTAGACTTTGATTGAGAGATTCTGTCGTGATCACATACAAGAAGGGGGAAAGTGGGGAACCCTATCATAGTCCTCTAGAGGCCCTAAAGAAGGGGGTTGGTCGTCCGTTTAAAAGAGGGTTGATCCAAGGGGAAGCAATACAGTCTCTCGTCCACGATAAAAACTCATGATTGAACCCAAATTTCTGCATTACTTTGAAAAGGAATTCATGTTCTAATCTATCAAACACATTTTCCATATCCAATTTAATTTCCATACTTGATTCCCCTCGAGAGTTGTTGGAATGGATTGCTTCTTGCACTAGGATGAAGTTGTCCCATATTTGTCTACCTACCACAAATCCTCGTTGATTGGGGAGAATTAGAGATCTGAGAAAGGGAGTCGACATGCTAGCAATGATTTTGGCCATGATTTTATAAGAGATATTACAAAGAGAGATAGGTCTAAATCTATCTAGGGTGGACACTCCATATTCTTTCGGAATGAGTGTTAAAAAGGAGGAGTTGGTGGCTCCTCCCATTTTTTTTTATTCATGCACGTATCTTATCATTCTAATGAAATCTTTCTTGATTATGTGCCAACATTTTTATAGAAATGGAGGGTGAATCCATCTGGCCCCGAAGCTTTATCCTAGTTGAATTGATTGATTGCTTTTAGGATTTTTGTTTCTTCAATTTGTCGGTTGAGTTTAAGGTTGTCTTCATCTGAAATTTTGCTTGGGATATGGCTAAGGAGAGAATCAGAGGAGACTTCCTCTGATCTTCTATCTAAAGTATAAAGCTTGAGGAAGTGATTGGAGGTTTGTTGCTTGATTTGGTCGAACTCCTTTATGGTTTATCCCTCCGGAGTTCTGATTTCTGAGATTTGATTTGTCCAAAGTCTAACTTTTTATTTCTTATGGAATAAGGAGGTATTTAGGTCACCTGTTTTCAACCATATACTTCTGGATTTTAATCTCCAGATGATTTCTTCTTCTTTTAGAACTTGAATGTACACTTTATGTATCTTTTCTTCATACGTTATATGGCTTTGTTGGAATTATTTTGTCTCCATTTCCCCTTGAATCTTTTCTAGCTTAAGATTTTTTTCTTTAATCTTGGCCTGGATTGGGGTCAAAGAATGTTTTTCCCAGGTTTTGAGAAGTCCTTTCACCAACTTCAAATTCTTCTCCCAGATGTATATCGGGGAGCCATTGATCCACTGGTTCCAAACCTGCAAAATGGAGGAGAGAAAATTTGTCTAGTCCATCCAGAGGGGGTTGAATCTAAAGGGGATAGGGCCCCAGTTTTTTTGTGTTTCAAATACTAAAGAGATAGGACAGTGATCCGATCCAACCCACAAGAGGATCAAGGAATATGCTTTGTCTGGATGAAAAAGAAAGGAGTTGCTTAATAAGAATCTATCAAGCCTAGCCACAATGTGACCTGGCCTTGCTCTTTTGTTGTTCCATGTATACAAAACCTTGGAGGGGGGAACATTGAAGAGGTCCAGATCCGAGATCATCCATTTTCTCCCTGAATTGATCCCTCATTATGGATCACCCTTTTAACTCTCTTGTGGTATTGAATTCCCCTGTTATAATCAGATTTTGGGGGGGATTGTCATTGGCCAGATCCTGAAGGGATCGCCAGCACTCAACTTTTTCCAAGTAATTATTTGGCATATAGACATTGATAATTGAATAGAGCATACTTGTGGATTTCTTAGTTAGAGAGACCATCATCTAGAACTAGGACTGTAGTTGCTCCTCTTGTAATACCCCAAGGACGAGCCCCGGTTGTAATTATGAATGTAATGATGTTTTGTAGGCTGGTGATCCAAGTAATTATAAGTTGGTATACTTATGTGTTTATTAGGACGGAGAGCCTAGATGTTAAGGCCAGTGGGCCTAATTTTTTATATGTAATTATACAGATTATTAATAAAAACACATTGTTTCATGTAGACCGACCACGAAGAAAGAGTTATGAGGAACTAAAATCCATTGGGTAGGGAAAGGGATGGGGTTGTGAGTCTAGGAAAGAAGGGGTAAGCTTAGGAGCTAATAGAATAATATATTATTATTCTAAAAGTTGTAAAGAGGATATTAATTTATCCTAAGTTCATTTAGGGATAGGAACGAGTTCCAAGTGGGGGGGAACGTGCTCCTGGAGGGAGCCAAGCGTCATCCAAAACCCATGTAGATTTATGGGGGGGGGAATCCTCACGACTCTGGGCATTCTGACCATTCTCAACGTTCAGACACTCTTACCATTATGAGGATTCTCACCATTCAGACCAGGCTCACCATCTGTTACTCAGATTGACCAGCATACCCAACAAGCACACAGTAACTGTGGAATGCCATTGTGGAATTATTGAAACACCCCGAACCTCTGCGACAAGCCCGAATTGATACCCTCATTGTACCTATACCTGCGGGTTTCCTGCGTATTGTCCTGTCATTACCATTCCCCGCGTCTAGTTTATGTTGTTGCCATCACCATGCCTGTGTGTTGAGAAGTGAGAGTGAAGAAGCAGGTTGTCAAGCCTATGAGAAACTCTCTCAAGGTGAGAGAGTGTGTTGAGGAAGTGATCTCTCCTGGAGGAAGTCCATTAGCAACTACAGAGCTGTGAGAATTCATGATCCAACCTATTGTTGAAGCCCTGGAAAGGGAGGTGTAGCAACTGAAGGACTATGTGACAGTGAATGTGTACACTCCTGGTGTGGGACGGGCATGTGGGGAATGAGAGTCTGTGACTTGTGAGCGTAAGTGGATCCTTGGAGGAAATCCTTCCTGTTTTAATGTGAAACTTCCTGTTCTCCCTGCCTAGCCTAGGAATCTCTTGCCCGGTGGAGTTTAGTCCCAACTCAGGCGTGACCCACTACTGAGAGTGATGAGAAGCGTGGTTTAAGGCTGGGAGATTCGTGGAAGGTCTGCATGCAGTTGGTGTACTTCAATTAAAATATAAGTATCATTTCCAAGTTTGGTTATATGTTGTGTATTTATATATGCTATGATATTTATGGGTTTTGTCTGTGATTACTGCATGTATGCTTTTACTATTATTTATTCTTTATGCTATGTGATATCAGAACATAATTCATCTGTTAAATTTGTATGTGTTATTGTTGCTTCCACAAGAATATGTATATATAGAATGTTTATGTCTGGTTAAAATTGCATTAGATATATGTGTGTGTGTGTGTGTGTATACTCGAGCATGAGCGTTATTTGGAGTAGCATGGCTCAGCATGGGTTTGTCAAGGCTGTCACAAATTGGTATCAGAGAAGAAAGATGTTTGCTCTGTGACGTTGCTCGGCCTGTTGGTGGCTGGGGGCATGACAAATTGGTATCAGAGCGTTATTTGGAGTAGCATGGCCCAACCTATTGGTGGTCGAGGGTGTTAAAAATTGGTATCAGAGCCAAGGTTTCAACACTGAGCTTGGATGGGCCATGGTAGTGGTTAATGAAACAAAGATTTCAGAGTGAATTTTTGTCGAAAGAGACAAAATTTGAAGTTCAAAGCATCCTTGAGTGTCAGGAAGGAACCATGTGAACACTTGGAATATGTTCAGAAGCTCAGGAAGTATACCAGTTAAAGAAAACCTATAGAGGAAGGAAGCCACAACAACCATTGTGTTGGTCTGTGAGGTTTGAATTTGGGTCGTAGGATCTATTTGGGAGAAGGCAGACCCTTCATAGTCGTCAGATTTAGAAAAGGTGCAGGAAATTTAACCCCTAAGTACTTCGAACTTTGTGACTTCGGCGAAGTTTATGTGTGATAGAGCAGAAGGGGTCGAAGCCCGAAGTTCCGAAGTTTCGAAGTGGATCTACACCGTAGATCCAGGAAGAAGTGATTTATCTTTGGATCGTTCGAGGATATATATCAGAGCCGTTAGATCAAGCTGAGAGCAGAAGGTAAGGCACAATGATGAAAAATAGATCTCAGTTGTTAGATCTACATGAAAGTGATTGTGATTCATAGATCTCACAGCAGTTCGGGAGTTCGGTGTTTGGGAGAAACAAAGTGTGCTAAGGCGAAAACTCCTGAAGTCCCAAAGTCTCGAGGTAATTCGGATCGTTCATCAAAAGGAGCACATGTCGACAGATTGGCTTGTTTGGGAGTTCGTCATTCGATAGAATTGGAGTATGCTAGTGTGAAAAATCCTGAAGCCTGAAGCTGAAGAATAGAAGTGGCGTGACATGATGACGTCACAAGTGGTGATGTGGACCCTTCCTAGACATTCCATGTGCCACCACCTTAATTGTTGATAGTTGTACCACGTGGACCCCGGAAGGTAAAGTAGTTCGAAATTTTGGATTTCGGGAGATTTGAGGAATGCAAGTGTAAAATCTTTTGAAGCCCGAAGTCCCGAAGTGACGTGGTCTGTTGACATTACCAGGGATGAAATGGACACATGGGATGTGTGCCACATGCTAGTGAGTTAAGAACCTTTGGAAGAATGAAATGCCAATTAGAATGTGACATTTGTCACCGGACTGATTGGGCCACATGTCCACTTCTAGTATTCCACCACATGGCCCTCCTCTCAAGCATGGGTAGTGGGGCCCCTGATGATACATAAAGTAGTTGAAAACTTGGAAAAGATTTTAACCAAACTGGGGCCATGATAACTTGACCCCAGTAGACATGTGGCGCCAGATCGTGAAGCCCGGAGACTTGGTACTTCGGAGGAAAGGTGTTACAACTAGCTTTGAGTAGATAAATCCTCGAAGTCCTATAGCACTGAAGTAACATGACGTGAAGATGTCATTGGGGGTGACATGAAGCATTCAAAGATTCATGCTTCAGGAGTTTTGGGGTGTGCATATGTGAAATCCTCCGAAGTCCCAGAACCCCAAAGCTCCAAAGTTTCGGAGCCCTGAAGATCTGAAGCCTGGAGGGGCAAAGTTAATCTCGACTGTTGATCGGGAAATTACACTTGGCAACAAATGTAGTAATCCAGAGACTTGGCACTTCGGAAGGATTGTCAGTATGGACAGTCTGAAACTCCCGAAGCTTGGAGTTTCGTAGTAATTATCATTCGTAGGATTCTGGGAATCCGTGGATCGTTGATCCACCCCACTTTGCAAGTTCACCAATTCGACACTTCGGGAGATTTTTGTGATGTGCTTTGGAAACCATCGAAGCCCGGAGTCCAAAAGCTCCTATCCACCATAGATCTTAACATAGAAAGTGGACCGTAGATCCACCATGCTCCGTGAATTTTCCAGTTCAAGGTTTTGTGATGTTTGTGATGTGCGTAAAGGGAAACCTCTGAAGCTCCAGAGCCCCGAATTTTCAAGGCTCCAGATAAGCACCCAACTATTAGCACTTGATCACAGCTGTGGTCACATGCGAATTAAGGGTTGAAGGAAAAAGGGGGCTAGCGCCTGAAAGTGAATTGTAGAATAGAGCAGGGCTCGGAGATAGAGCCATGGAGATTCTTGATCGACTAAAGACCCACAAAAAATGAAGTCTGATATTATTTTGTTGAATCAGATTGTTTAAGTTATTCTGGAGAATTATTAAGTATAATAGTCTGATAAAATTTGGTTGACTGCACATTTTGCAGAGTTAACAATTGACATAACCGAACCAAAATCTTCCATAGTGCAGAGAAATGGAGGAGGCACGAGACGCTTACAATCCGGAGAATGAAGTTAGAGGAATGGATGTCCATTTGGGAGTTGAAAGTACAAACTCCAATTGACATGGAGAATAAAAAGATAAAGACATGGGCATGATGAAAATCATTAAAAATTTGCAAAAAATTGTCCAAATTTACCAGGCAGATAACGAAAGGCTTAAGAGAGCCAAGGAGAAATAGGAAGACTTTAATGTGAAGTTAATACGAAGCCTGGAAATAATTTAAAAGAAGTTGGATAAGGAGAGTGGGTCCAACAAATCAAGGAGCCACAGGTTCCCTGATGAGGAAAGAAGGTCAAAGAGTGGTAGCAGACATCACCAACACTCCCAAAAGCATTCCCATAAGATATTACATTGTAGGTCAAGTCCATCCCCTGTCAGGAAATAGAGGAGGTCTGGGGTGGATGAGTTGAAAGGAGAAATGAATAAGATCAAACCTCATACTTTTGATGGAGAACACCCGAAGGATGAAGATGTTCAGACATGGATGCTAGGCATGAGGAAGTACTTCCAATTGAAAATTTATTCTTCTCATGCAGAGGGAAGAATTGTCATCTACCAACTTAAGGGAAAGGCATCCATATGGTGGGATCAAGTACAACGCCTCAAGGAGAAAAATGTGACTTGGAAGGAATTCAAGAAACATTTTGAAAAGAAGTACTTAGCCAAGAGATACTATGACAAGAAGATGAAAGAGTTCTTTGAACTTAAAATGGGTAGCATGACTATAGATGAATATAAGAGGTGATTTATAGAGTTTTTGAAGTATGTCCCTTTCATTCAGGATGAGGCAGTCAAGATCTAGAGATATCTGAGTGGGCTACCATCTTTCATCGGTGATAAAATCCAATATGATGATCCCAAGAATCTAGAAGAAACTATAAGGAGAGAAAAATGCTTGTATCATCAACAAAAACGAAAGCCTACTTTCCAAAAATATTGGGAAGACAAGAGGAAGTTTAAGAGGGAGTAGAGGCAGAAGGGGAACAAACCACCATTTTTCATAAATAGTCCTCAAGGACAGCCAGTTTTGAGAGAGCCCGGGATGGTTGAAGGAGATGGGAAAAGGCCAAGGCATACACCTATGCAATGTTGGGGTTGCAAAGGAGATCATAAGTATAGGGATTTCCCTCACAGAAAGGACAAGGTGAGAGTCGTTCACCATGTTCAACAAGCAAAAACAGTGGAGGACATGGGAAGAAGAATACCTAGGATCTATGCATCCCTGGAAAATAAGCAAGATGAGTTTCAATCACACATGATTGAAGTTGAAGGTATGATCAATAACCATGTCTTTACTATTTTAATTGATTCAAGGGCTAGTCATAGCTATATATATCCTAAGGCAGTGGAAATATTTCAATTACCAAGACGCAAGCATGGGAAATCTTGGTTGGTGCAGCTAGCTACAAGAGCCAAGAGAAAGGTTGTTGAGTTGGTTAAATCATGTCCAGTGGGCATGAATGGACTGAGTACCAAGGAATATTTGAACATATTGCCTTTGGGATCATATGATTTCCTAATTGGTATGGATTGGTTGGACCAAAACCATGCCATATTAGACTGTCATAACAAGGCATTCACTTGCTTGGATGAGGAAGGAAATAAGAGAGTAGTCCAAGGAATTCCCAGGGTAGTTATTGTCCAAGAAATACTAGCAATGCAGCTAAAGAAGTGTTACAGGAAGGGATGCCAAATATTTGCAGCCCATATGGAAGAAGCATCTAAGGATAAGGTGCCAAATCTGGAGGATCATGCAGTCCAACTAGAAGATTTTGAATATGTGTTCAAGGAAGTACTAGGACTACCCCCAAAGAGAGATATTGATTTCTCTGTAAATTTAATGCCTGGAGCAGCTCTAATATCAAAGACTCCTTACAGAATGAATACACCATAATTGAAGGAACTACAAATGAAGCTTGAAGAAATTTTAAAGAAGGGGTATATGTGCCAAAGTGTGTCACCTCGAGGTTCCCCAGTCTTATTCGTGAAAAATAAATATGGGACATTGAGATTGTGCATCGATTTCAGAAAATTAAACAAAGTGACTATAAAGAA
>JASDQU010011565.1:280698-296861 GCA_032191745.1 Picea mariana | reverse complement strand
GGAAATAGAAAACCATCGGAAAAAACCATGTGCCGAAAAACCACCTAATATCATGTGGTCCCGGAAATATGTCGGCCCGGCGAAAATATGTCGGCCAGAAACCGGCGAAAATATGTCGGCCAAAAAAAAAAAAAAATTCGGGGGCGCTGCCCCTGCACCCCCCCTCTTACCCCTCTGCGTGCCCGGCGCAGGCGCTCAGACACTACTACTCGTGCAAAGAATATAACACATACCCAACAAAATTTGTATGGTTGGATGAAGGACGAGGTTGGAGTTGGAAACTAGGTTGGAAATTTTGGAAGTGAATTTTTCAATTGGGTATGATTCATCAAAGTTAGGTCAAGGGTTTAGTTGTACACAGATAAATTAGGTGGTTATACAATAAAAATCCAGTGCAGTCTCTAGACATATGTTGGAGTTGGAAACTAGGTTGGAAATTTTGGAAGTGAATTTTTCAATTGGGTATGATTTGTCAAAGTTAGGTCAAGGGTTTAGCTGTACAAGGATAAATTAGGTGGTTATACAATAAAAATCCAGTGCAGTCTCTAGACATAGGTCGTTTAATCCCTTGGATGAGATATTATAACATAGTTTATACAAAAAAAAAATTAAAAATACATAAAAGAAATTTGGCATCTTACCTATAAGGTGAAGAAAAACAAATCCACTTCAAAACTAATATTTTTGAAATAGAGTTATCCATGTTACTTTCAAACAATATAAAGGGATAGATATGATATAGTGGCATCTTTGAAATCAATTCAGACATCTTTGAAATCAATTTAGTATATGTAGTTTTGGAATATGGTAAAGAAACGACCATTTGTTTGTAAATATCCTTATGCAGAATGGAATATTTTTTTCATTAAAGTAATGGATCTAATAAATAGTTTGTCTCATTAATGTAATGGGTCAGAATCAAAGATAAATTATACATTGTTTGGATTCAAAGACTTTTGCATTACATATAAATACATCATTATTACTTAAATGTTAACAAAACTTACTTCGTTTAAGAAAGGTTGAGTAAAATGTATAAATTTACCAATAATGTGGATGACCTATCCATAGCCAATTAGTATACTAAATCATGTTGAGAAAAATAACAACTTGATGTCGGCAACGCGGCCCTTCCCCACCCGCAGGTCGGAAGGTCCACGTTGCCGACATCAAGTGGTATCAGAGCAGGAATATCTCTTTGCTTTCTGTAGCAGAGAGAGAGAATTCACCATGCCGCCCAGAAGAGAAAGACAATCACATGATCCAGAAGATAGGGAGGTGCAAAGAAGAGGTAGGCCGGCAGGAAATCCAGAAATGGAGAGACAGATGAGAGATCTCCGAGCAAGACTCGAAGAGATGGAGACAACTCAAAGACGCACAGCTAGTGCAGTGGATCTGAGTGATTCCGAGAGCGATATTAAGGCTGAACAAGAAGAGGAAGTTACAGTTGAATATGCATCAACCGAGCGATTGATCAAAGCCATTGCCAGGATGGGTGCAAAGGCAAAAATGGATATTCATGCAGAGGAGCTACTAGACTGGATTAGAGCTCTCGACACATACTTCGATTATGAAGACGTTGAAGAAGACAAGAAAGTCAAGCATGTTGTTACGCGCTTGAAAGGACATGAAGCATTGTGGTGGGATGAGCTACAAGCTGACAGGTGCTGCAAAGGTAAGTAGAAGATCAAGAGTTGGGATCGAATGATCGCAAAGATGAAAGCAAAATTCATCCCAAGGGACTACCAAATTACTCTGTTCAGGCGAATGCAAAACCTGAGAAAGAAACTGATGACAATGAAAGAATACACTGAGGAATTCTATCGACTGAACATCAGGGTAGGTCATCGGGAGAGTGATGATGAGATGGTTGCCAGATATCTGAATGGTTTGAGATATGACATTCAAGATGAATTGAGTATGGTAACCATCTGAACTGTGGAGGATGCTTATCAGATGGCTTTGAAAACTGAGGAGAAGCTGAGCCATAAGCAAGGTCAACGAGGGTGAGGCAGGAGTCAGCCCAGGGGGCAAAGCAGTTGCCCAGGAAAGAACTCAAAATCCCAAGGAGGAATGGAAGAAACCTCATGGTAGATTTGAAAGAGGTGGAACCTCACAGTGAGGGCCATATGTTGAGCAGAAAGGGCAACATAATGAGTAGAGGGGAGATTATGGTGATGCAAACACTTTTCCTCGTACCAGAGGCAGAGGAAGAGGAAGAGGTGGAGTAATCACATGCTTCACATGTGGGAAGAATGGGCACAAGTCATACGAGTGTCCCAAGAAAAAGAAGGACATTGGAGAAGCTCACATCACCGAAGCGCAAAGGCGGGATGTTGAAGACGAAGACGCAAAAGGCGGAAGATCGCTAATGATGCGAAAAGTCCTTTTGACACCCGAGAAGGAGGTGGAAAGCTCAGTCCAAAGGACCAGACTATTCGAGACTTCTTGCAAGACCAAAGACAGGGTGTGTAAGGTCATTATTGACAGTGGTAGCACAGATAATCTCGTATCCACAGAGATGGTGGAAAAGCTGGAGCTGGAGACGATTGATCAACCAAGCCCATACAAAGTTTTGTGGCTACAAAAGGGACACCAGGTAACTGTTACTAAACAATGCTTGGTTGAATTCAAGATAGGTGGGTATAATGATAAGATGTTATGCGATGTTATTCCCATGGATGTATGTCATTTATTGTTGGGTAGACCATGGCAATATGACAGAAATGTGATTCATAATGGGCAAATGAACACATATACCCTGGAGAAGAATGGGAGAACCCATATGTTACTTCCGATAAAAGATAAGGAGGTGAAGCCAAAAGTAAGAAACATAGTACTTCTCATGAGTGGGAAGGAACTTCTTAATGAGGTGAAGAAGAATGAAGATCCACAATTCTTTGTAGTCAGGAAACCGAGGATTGTTCTGACTAGCACAAGAGTGGATGATTTACCAGATGAGGTTCAGGAACTGCTGGAAGATTTTGCTGACATTATAGTGGACGAATTACCTCGTTCGTTGCCAGCGATGAGGAGTGTGAGTCACCATATAGACCTCATACCAGGAGCCAGTTTGCCAAATAAAGTTGCATACAGATTGATGCCGCAAGAAAATGAGGAGGTTAAAAGGCAAGTCCAGGAGTTGTTGGACAAAGGATTGGTCAGGGAAAGCTTGAGTCCATGTGTTGTTCCAATGGTACTCAGTCCAAAGAAGGATGGAGGTTGGAGGATGTGCATCAACTCAAGAGCGATCAACAAAATAACCATTAGATACAGGTTTCCACTGCCGAGAATGGACGATCTGATGGATTGCCTGAGTGGGGAAAAATATTTTTCAAAGATATATTTGAAAAGCGGATATCACCATATTCTCATGAGAGAAGGTGATGAATGGAAAATAGCATTCAAGACAAACGAAGGTTTGTATGAGTGGCTAGTCATGCCGTTTGGCTTGACGAATGCACCGAGTACCTTCATGAGGTTGATGAATGAAGTTTTGAGGGAATTCATCAAGAAATTTATCATTGTTTATTTGGATGACATACTAATTTACAGTAAATCAGAGGCTGAACACTTGAAGCATTTGGTCATTGTGATGAAGAAGCTACAGCAGGAGAAGTTGTTGATCAATATGAAGAAGTCCTCATTCATGAAGACATAACTCATTTATTTGGGTTTTGTTATTTCGGCTAATGAGTTGAGGATGGATCCAGACAAAGTGGAAGTGATCAAAAATTGGCCATCACCGAGAAATATTTTCGAGGTGAGAAGTTTTCATGGTTTGGCTACTTTCTATCGAAAATTCATCAGGAATTTCAGTGGGATTAGCGCAGCGATGATGGATACAGTGAAGAAGCGACATAAGTCTTTTCATTGGACAACAGAGGCTGAGAAGAGCTTCAATCTGTTGAAGCGGAAGATAACGGAACGACCAGTTTTGGTGTTACCAGATTTTCTGAAGAAATTTCAGGTGAAATGTGATGCAAGCAGATTTTCAATCGGAGTAGTATTAAGTCAAGAAGACAGGCCGGTTTCATATTTCAGTGAGAAGCTCGATGAAGCGAAACTGAAATACTCCACGTATGATAAATAATTTTATGCTATCATACAGGCGCTGAAGAAGTGGAGGCATTACTTGATCCCGAAAGAATTTGTATTGTATAGTGATAATCATGCATTACAGTTTGTGACTCAACAGGAGAAGTTGAATCAGAAACATGCTAAATGGGTTGAGTATATGCATAATTTCACATTCATTATTAAGCATATTTCGGGTACTGCTAACAAAGTGGCTGATGCTTTGAGAAGGAAATGTTTGTTGTTGCAGGAGTTCCGAGTCAAAACATTGGGTTTTGAAAATCTCAGGGACATGTACACAGGGGATGCAGATTTTGCAGAAGCATATAAAGCAGCTGAGAATCCAGTTCTCAGAGACAGAATTCCATGGATAGATTACATGATCCAGGAAGGATTGTTGTTCAGAGGCAATCAGCTGTGTATTCCGAAATGCTCCATGAGGGAGAACTTATTGAAAGAGAAACACAGTGGAGGCTTGGCAGGACATTTTGGCCATGACAAAAAATTCGCGAAGTTGAATGAGTCATATTTTTGGCCGGGGATGCAAGCATATGTCAAGAAGTTCGTTGACAGGTGCAATATTTTCTAGCATTCGAAGGGGAGAAAGCAGAATGCGGGACTATATCAACCATTACCCATACCTGAGAGACCATGGGAGGCGATCAACATGGATTTTGTATTGGGGTTGCTGAGAACGCAAAGAGGTGTTGACTCAATCTTTGTGGTCGTAGACAAGTTTTCTAAAATGGCACACTTTATTCCATGCCAGAAGACCAGCGATGCGACTCACATCGCCAACTTGTTTTTTAAGGAGGTCATTCGACTTCATGGGTTGCCGAAAAACATAGTTTCGGACAGAGACACTAAATTCATAGGGCATTTTTGGAGGACCTTATGGAAGAAGCTGGGGACTAATTTTGCATTTAGTTCAGCATATCATCCTCAGACAAATGGACAGACAGAAGTGGTTAACATAAGTCTGGGAGACTTACTAAGACGCTTGGTGACCGAGCACCACAGTAGTTGGGACAACATATTACCATAGGCAGAGTTCGCGTACAATGATTCGGTGAATCGAAGCACAGGTAGGAGTCCATTCCAGGTTGTCTATGGAGTGCAGCCAAAAGGAGTTTCTGAACTGAAGGATTCAGAACAGACTGCTACTAGCAATGCTAGTGCAGAAGAATTCACTGAGGCGATGAGAGAACTTCACAGCAGGGTGAAGGAGCGGTTGCTGAAATCAAATCAGGAGTACAAGTGCAGAGCAGATCAGCATCGCAGACAACTTCAATTTGAAGTTGGTGATCTAGTTCTCACACATTTGAGGAAAGAAAGGTTCCTAAGGGGAACATACAATAAGCTGAAGATGAAAAAAATCGACCATGTAAGGTCTTAAGAAAATTCAGAGAAAATGCTTATGAGATTGAGTTGCCGGATGGCATCAGGATATCTCCGATATTCAATATCACAGATTTATATCCATACAAGGCTGGAGAAGCAGAGACTGGAACAGAAGATCCAGTGATCCAGTGGATGAAACAATTGCCAGTAGAAGAGAAGCCACAGATGGAGTGCATACTGGACAAGAGAGTGGGTAAGAAGACCAGAAGAAAAGAATAATTTGAGTATCTGGTCAAATGGAAGAATCATCCAGTGGAAGATGCCAGCTGGGAGACTGAAGCGATGATACAAAAGCATGGACAGACCATGCAGGAGCTCATGGGCAGGAGCCCATGAAAGTTTTCAAGCCGAGGAGTATGATGCAGGAGCATTGCCAGCACATCAAGCGAGCCAACGTGAAAAGCGGAAGACAACTGGATAAGCCAGCACAAATTTTGAAAACACTTTAGAAATTGTTGCGCAAGTCTTTAATGAGTCATTTAAGATAAGGCGCACTTGTATATTGTAATGGACCTTGAGTGGATAGCTCTCGTCCTTAGGTAGATAGTCAGCATTTAATAGACTTAATGCAGTTAGATAGGAATTTAATTCTAGACTTGATAGCTTTAGAGTCCAAGAGGGAAAACGGATATAGACACCCTCATTGTATCATTGTAACATTATCAATTTAGGAAGAGAAGAGCATGCAGAGAATTGTATGAAAACACCCATGTACAGAAATTTGAGTTAATAAAAGAAAGCTTTGATTCAAATCCATGGTTTGTGTTGTTTCTCTGTGTATTGAGGTTATGCTCATGAATGTTTGCTTCCTTTCATACAATTGTTTTGATATGCTGTGTATGTGATTTCATGGTGAAATTGGAGTCTGAAAGGAAGAGTGAGTGAGTTTCAATTGTTCTCTAATTGAGCCAGAGATTCCTGCAAGGAGTGCAGTCGAATTGCCCTCAAGGAGCGCGTCGACAGAAGGGTTCAATTAGAGGTAACCTTCGTTCTCATTCATACAAGAAAGTGCAGTTGAGCATAGGAGCCGTGCAAGGAGTGCGCAGGCTAAGTTAAGACTCAGAGTTGTGATTCTGAGCAAAGGGAATTAAGACTGCTGTTGTAGGTGTGCGCAGAGTCGAAGACTCCAACACTTAGTGTGATTGAAGGTTTTCCGCAAGGAGTGCGGGCAAGGAGTTTTCTTTAAGGACTTAAGGTCGTGAGAAAAGCTCAGGAAGAATAGACCTTTGAATTCATTGAAGGGTAGGTGCAGAGAAGCTACCATAAAAAGTCTGCAAGAAGCGTCGCAGGGTTGGCGAGTAGGAGAACAAGTCTCGTGGAGGAGACACATTTTCATTTCACGGATTCATAGGGAGAAGAACGGACGGTTGAAATCCTCTGAGGGGATTTCGTGAAGCTCCGAGGATCGTTAGATCCTGTGGAAGTACAAGGGAGTTATCAGCACAGGTGTGAGAAGCATTCAAGCTCAGGGAGAGCAGAGTCGTTGATCCGGGTCATAGGAGTTGTCGGATCTACACGTAACATCATGTATCGGGAGTTCGTGAGTCGAAGCTCCAAATTATTCCAATGGAAGTCACGAGATCGCGAGACGCGATATCCCGATAGCTACGTAATTAGTGTGGGGCCACAAGAGATAGTGGAAGACAGGTGGCACAGGTTATCGAAGTCCGCAACGAGATCACGAAGATCGACGTCTCGGGCCTCGAGAGTCGATGTAGAATTTATTCGACCCCGCAAGTAGCGAAGTTGCGAGGGAGCAAGATCGCGAGTTCGGCACATCGAGACTCGGGAGTTAGAGAACCAAGTGTTTGGTGTCGCGAGTGGCGAAATCGCGATAGCACAGAATTCCCGACAGGATAAAGAGAAAAGCCAACGATTGACTAGCCATCGGGTGTCGGGGATTCGAGAGCCCAGTAATCAACAGTGAACTCACGAAGTCATGAGTTCTGATTCCCCGATAAGTCAAGGAAGGGGGATTGCTTGAAGATAACTATGGGTGTAGATTTCCCGAGAGGGAAATAGAAGAACCTTAGAAGTTCTTCGGGCCGAGAAGAGGGAAGAAGATCCTGTGTGAGCATGTGGACCTTCCGACCTGCGGGTGGGGAAGGGCCGCGTTTCCGACATCACAACTCCATAAAAAACATGGATGTCTTTTAAAAATAACTAAGTTAATTCTAATAAATAGAAACATGTATCTAGAGACATGTAGGGAGGGAAGATAGATGGTGCTTTAGGGGATTTATGT
This sequence comes from Picea mariana, assembly GCA_032191745.1. Classification (NCBI taxonomy): domain Eukaryota; kingdom Viridiplantae; phylum Streptophyta; class Pinopsida; order Pinales; family Pinaceae; genus Picea; species Picea mariana. The sequence goes on along the minus strand of JASDQU010011565.1, from coordinate 289,138 downwards.
AAGGTCTTTCCTTATGGATGGTAGTGGGCACACAGAGTAGTGAATTGTTCCTTGTTGCCTTTATACAAGATGAGAGGCCTTGAGACTATGGGACAAGCATCACAAAATAGTGAACAACTTCAAATATAATCATTTTAATTGCAATATCTTTATAATCCCAATTAAAAACATTAATATGAAAACTTCTTGAAAATTCAAATAAAATCATTTTATTTATAATATCTTTATAATCTCAATTAACAACATAAATATAAAACTTCTCTAGAATTACTTCGATATACTTTAGCATTCTCATTCGCCCGCTTAAAGGGTATACTAATTAAAATTAGATTACATATTTCAAATTTTATATATTTAAAAATAAATAAATTCATTTTCCGGAACGAGCACCAGCCGGCGGGAGTCGTTCACTCCTGCGCGCTAATGCGCTTGTGTTGCGCTCGTCCCCCGCTCTTTTACTTCACGTTTTTCACACTCAGCAAAGAGTGAACCTCGATACAGAACGTATTGACACGCTGCGCTCCTCGCCCTCGCAGAACTCGGACAAGGGCTTTGCTCCTATTCCTAAGAATAGAGATAGCAGAATAAGAACCGCCGGGGAGCAACGTATCTATGCGAGTCCAAGCGCATATTAGATCTTAAAGGGTGTACTAATTAAAATTAGATTACATATTTCAAATTTTATATATTTAAAAATAAATAAATTCATTTTCCATGATACACTTAAAAAAAGAGTGAGGTATATCACACTGATACACTTAAAAAAAAGAAGTGATTACTAATGATAACTTTAAAAGATGCCAAGGAAACGATCTCAGCTCACTTTTACATAGTTAAAAGAAAACTAACTAATAATAATAACTTGAAAATAATATTTATAATATATTCATTTTTAAATATTTAAATAAACTATTTTATTTAAATAAACTATTTTATAGAATATAAAATATTTTAATAATATGTATTTCATCAAAACTTTGGTAAGTTTTCTTTATTTGTTTTATTTAGTGAAGTTCAACTTAGTGAGTCTCCTTTTTTATATATCATTTTCAAAATTATAAATTAATTTAAAAGTTTATACACAAATTTATTTCATACATAATTTTATTATTAGTTTTTATCAAGGAATTATAATAATGGATTTGTTATTGATTTGACATTAATATCCCTTGTAATTTAAATTTGTGTGTGAAGTGTAATGTTTAACTTAAGAAAAACAAGTATATATATTTTTTATATAATAAAAATATTTTTTTTTTCATTTTTAGTTGGTTAATATATTTTAAATTTTATTGTTTCCTTCATGTATTTCAATATTTGAAATTAATTATATAATCAATAAACTTGACTATAAATACCTAGTACATTTTATATCAAAAATTAAGAAAAAAATGTAAAAATGTCAGGTGTTCTCTTATTATTACTATCCATTTATTTCATTAGTATTACATTTATGTTTTTAGATTTTAAAGATTTCTCTTATCATTAATACAAAGTGTAATCCTACTAGATTAATACAAAATGATATACATATGTGTAATTTTTTTTAATAGTAATTTTGAATTTATTTTTAAATGAAAATAAATTAGTAAAAATATAGTTAAAGATGAAAAAAATGATATAGACAACTTAAAGAGAGAGAAACTAAGACTAAAAGTGTCAAAAACCTAATGGTTAAGCACATGTGTTTCCTCCTAAGAGGTTAAGTCTGAGTGGGCCTAATGGTTAAGAACATGTGTTTCCTCCTAAGAGATCACATGTTCAAAACCAAATATCTTTGTAAACATTATCAATAGATTTATAATTGATAATTTAATTTAATTTAAAAGTTTATACAAAATTACATAAATACAACATAATCCAATTAGGTTATAAATCATTTCCAGGTTTTTCTAGATTTATATTAAAAATTAAAACATATAAATAAAATATAAATAATATGAATCCTTGATAATTAAAATGTTTAAATATTGAATTTAGTTTAGAGATGAATGCTCATTTCTAACTCAAAAAGTTAATGGAAGTGAAAATAGGTGCATGAATATAAAAGGTGTTTAATGCATTTTTAAAGTAAATAATAATAAAGAGTAAAAATAAGTTTTTGTGCTTTGTAAATAATAATAAAGAATGTAAATAATAATAAAGAAACAAAGGAAAATTGTGAATCACTTAAATTTGAGAAAAAAAAAATAATGAAAAACATTCTTAGAATACTTTAAAATCAAAATAACTTTAAAGCATGTAATCAAAGAAATTAGTGACATTATTTGTATTTAATTTTAATAGTGATTATTGAAGTCTACATTGTTTGACTAATATCCTAAATACAACTTAACATAAGATCTTTTAAAGTGTGATATATCCAAATTCTAAAAGAATGAAGTGATATTACTACAGAGAGGGGGTTTTGAGTCAATCTTTGAGATAATAAATGACCATATAAACACAATAATTTTATATGTGAGAAGATGGGCATGAAGCTCCACATGTTTCATGCTTCATCTTAGTATGAGAAACAATGTTTTTAGCTACTTTTATTGCACTTTGATTATCATAGTATAATATATTTCATGCTTTAAATATGACTCCAATATCACACATTAGGTTACAAATCCACAACATTAGTATATTGAACTTAGGTAGTCAAAAGAGAGACCAAGAGAGACCACCTTTTGCTTTTTACAAGACCAAAATATGGGTCCAAATCCAAGATGAAACATATAGCTTCCACCCATGTTCCTTTTTACTTATGATAATCTTGTTCTAGAACTATGTTGAGTACACAACACCCCTAAAATTCTAAAATTGTGGGTACCACTTTTTTATTTTTTACTAGAAAATTTCATGCATTTTTTGTTTTTTTTCTTATACTTTGATTTGAATGATTTCATGTAGTGTAGAAGGCTTATTTAGCCTCAGGAAAAAAAAAATCCAAGTTTCGGAAAACCCACTTTTTATTCCAATCATTTTAATGAAAGTGAAAATTGTGATAGGAAAAAAATATTATCTTTCTTGAGAACTAATAAAGGGTAAGATTTCCAACAACACTGAATAACATGAATTAGAGTCTATCAATAGCAAGAAACAAAGTTTGTCGGAATAACACGAAAATTCTGATCAATCGAAGACATTTCACGTGTGGAGAAAATCCACTAGTAATCATTGCATGGGTTTTGCAGTTGTCCTGACAAATCGAGAATGATATTAAATAAGTCATTCAAAAAATAATTGATGTATGAGCTCTACATTTCTGGTCTGTGAAATTCCATTATTGTTTTTTCCATTTGAGCACTATAATTCGAGTATACAAGATAGTCCTCGAAGTATTAATAATGATAGGCCTTGGTTGCATGTGGATTAGGAGCATCTGAGCATCACGGGGGAATTGGGGATGACTCATTATTGCAATTTTCCATTGTTTTTGTCTGCTAAAAAATGGTAAGTGCCTAAAACATGAAACTATTCAATTATATGTTAGGAAAAAAAAGCAAAACAAAGCATAATAACCAGAGCATAAACAAGAAAGATCAAACATGCATTAAACCGAGCACAACAATCCCATATTTGACAGAATGATTTATGTGGAATCCCAATACGGGAAAAAACCACGAGAAATGATTATCTATATTCTTATTATTCAAGGGAGAATTACAATAGCAAACCTAGGAATACAACCATTCTCTCCTCTCATACACACAACACCTCAGTATTGCGTCTTTCTCTCACACACTCACTACACATTGTACACACACCTCTATGGGTATACTTGCATATATAACATCTATCACTCAGTTACACAAACTGATCAAGAATAGATCACATAGTTACACGAGCAATTCATAAATAGATTGCATGCATGTGCATGTGACCACATGAAGAAATTCTTTGGCATGTTTCCAACAATCTCCACCTTGAAAACAATCTACCTAATATATCATGCCCTTAATTAATTCATCCACCACCTTTCCCGCAAGAGAAGACAAACACCATCAGAGCTCCACAACTTCTCTAACAATATTGTTATGTGAACATGCATGCATGATTCACTCCAATATGGACCATTCTATCTCCATCAGTATTCTGGACAATTTCAAATAATGATTCTGAACGAATGGAGTATAATTTTGAGAAACGGTCGGAGGTTTTTGTGCCTAAAACATCATATATCAACATAATCTATCATTTTCCCTACAATTTTCATATATTGGGAGAATCGAATCCATATACGAGCCCTAATTTTTGGATCTCATATTTTCCTTTTTTGACACATGTTTGTAAAATGCAGATATGGGGCAAATGGAAACAAATCTCAGGGAACTGAGAGAGGTTTTTGCTCAAAAAAAACAGATTCACAAAAGCCTCTTTCAGTTTATACACATCTATCATGATTCGAGAGATACAAAACCATAACCACAACCCTATTTTTCAACAATTTGGCCCATTTTCTATGGCAGAAAGTTTCTGAAATTGATGGTAACTGTTGTTGTCTTTTGGGAGGAAATTCGAACTCCTAGGGAGGATTTAGACCTCAATACATACATGAGATACCTATTCATTTATAAAGGGATTTATTTTGTAATTCGAATCATTTTTCAGTTATTCGAAAGGGGGTAGAATACCTATATTATTGTATCTTCTTGAAGAAGAACGGAGGGGGGGTGAAGCAAACACAGGAGTAGTACTCCTGGGAATGTAATATTTTGCTTTCTTGTTTAAATAAAAGAGTGCAAAGCCATTTTTAATCTACAACAGAGATTATTGTGATTTTGTTTGCAGTGAATGTCTTATTTCTTCGTTTTCGCATCATTTCACTTGGTTTTATTTCCATTTTCTTCCCGATTTGTGACTGTGTTTGTAATGGAATTCATCTGTTTGTTAGATGCTTTATTGCAGGACATGTTATAGGTTGTTTCTTGTAGATATATAAAGGTTCATAATTCATCCTTGAATAGATTCTCTGTCCCAACCATCTCTTTCCACTGATTTATGTTTGGAATTCACTCATTGCTAAGTGCTCCTTGCATTTTGATATGTTTTCTCTCTATTTTGCTACCATACTTTTATAAATCCTTCTCTTTATAACCAGCTTCTACCTCGCCTCTGTTCCATGGATTTCCATTGCTGAAACACTCTTATTATTTTCTTGATCATTTGACTCCATTCCCAATGGACTACCTCCTGGTCCAACCCACCAACCCTAAAAACCCAAAACGTTATGTTACCCATAGATATGCACATTGTTAAGCTTATTGAATATCATATTGTGACATATTTTCGAGAGACCCCTCTCGGGTTGGAAGGGGCAGTTTCAAATCAAAAGTGGTTCGAGGTTATCTCAAAATTTTCCTGCATGGAACCCAAGTCAAGTCTGAGTGATAATTATTATTTCATTTAAAATGTGCTAAATCTTGTCTCTATTATAGCCTAGATTCAACTCTTGCAACAACATTTTTCCAGTGCCATTGTCGAGGACGGAGGAATGAAGCTATCTTCCCTGCGATACAAAAAAAAGTTTATATCTATTCCTTGATGGTGAACAAGGAATAGGCATTCAATTGGTTGTGATACTTCACCCGACGACTCCTTGGTTCGAAGACTCTACATGATTCACTGGCGATTCCACTGGTCTCGAAATGTCGAATTCATTCGTCGCTCGGATTGCTACAAGGTTTGCTACTCTGGACTTTACAAATGTTTATGGTTTTCCAAACACTGTTCCAAACTTTTAAATTTGGGAAGATGTCCTTCCTAAATTTGGAGGATATGTGGACGACAATCCTGCTCAACACTTGATTGAATTCCACAAGCTCATGGATGAATTAAATGTACATCATGAAGATGTCCTCATGAAGTTGTTTATGTTTTTGTTGGAAAGAGATGCTAGACTATAGTATAAATCTTTACCCCATTCCAGTATTCCTTCATTGAAATATTTTCATAGAATTTTTCATCAACATTGTAAGAGGATATATTCAGCTGAAATCCTTTTTGAAGATTTATGTAATATAGAATTCATAAGACAAAAAGATCAAACAAATCCTTTTGAAGAGGAGGAAGTAATATCATAAATTTCTCAAGTTGATGAAGATGATCAGTATGAAGAAGAGTTGGTTGATAAGGAAGAAGGATATGATAGCTCTTGTGATCATATTCGAGAAGAAGATATTCAGCATCAGGGTCAACCTGCAGAAGAGAAAGAAAATAATTGTTGTTTTATCCAGAAAATATAGAGACCACCTTCTCCTTTGACTAAAGAAGAAATAGCTCTGCTCTTGCATAGTCATGTTACAACCCCTGCTTACACATATTTTCAGTGTATACACAGTCCCGAATATGAGATTCAGACCTCTTCCATTTCTAAAAATGTAAATCTGATTTTAAATAATGACAGACATGTGTTTGATGAAACCTTACAAGAAGTTAATGAACCTATTTATGATGATGATTTCCAGCCAAAAAATCAGATTGTAAGTCCTGTTTTGTTTCATGAAGAGGATAGCGCTGTCACATTTAATAGTCTCGAAAGAAGTTTGTTGTTCAAGGATGTTTTAGACTGTGATTTGGAGGAGTATAAATCTGAGATAGAAAGCATGCCATAGAAAGGATCAGAGTTTCTCATGGTTGATGTCATGAGCATTTGTATGACTGATGACCCTGGTTGGAATAGGGGAATACCCAAGCTTCAACGCTACAACAACACACCAACAAAACCCTAACTACCGGCCCTTTCGGCAACACCTGCAAAGTAGATCAAGTCTCACCTGAGGTAGAGGCAGTGGTGGTTGCAAGACTCAGGTGTATGCAACCTTAGTTGGCACATAGATATGTGATTATAACACTTAGCAATAACCTAGCATAGATTATTCATCAATATTCAACCCTTATGATACTTCACAAATAGCACAGAGCATCGCAGTATGTACTTGGATCTAAGATAATTCAGCACTTAGCCACAACAAGATGGATTAGATTTGGCAGATCAAGCACTAAGCATCTTACATACTAGATATAACATTCATTCATATCTCAGAAGCACAAAGAATAAATAGATCTATCTGAACACATCAAATCACTTAGCAAAGGAAGAGACAAACACATAAGGTTGAGGAACAGAGCACAACACAAAGATTTAACGTGGTTCACCCCCACCCTGGGGCTATGTCCACAAAGTCTTCTTCTTTATTAGCTTCAGTTAATTAGGTTACAGCACAGAGTCACCAAAACCCTTCTACGCACAGGACATAATATCTACGCAGCTTGCTAGATCCTTCTTCCTTGCTTTGTAGTACAAATCCTTCTATAATCTCTATAATAACTTGCACTTAGCTCTGTAACCCTTCTACAGTCATGCATAGAGCACTACTAGAACTTAGATTACATCACATGGATGGGCTACCATCCCCTTACTTCGTCTAGACATCTATTTATACATTACAAAAGTGGGCCTAAGCATGGGTAAACCCACGGGCCGACATCCCTTTCCCATTACATTATCCCCAAAAACCCAAAAAGAAACCAAAAAGGGGTCTAGCTTCCATGATTTCCGCTTCACGTTGCGCTCCATCTTTGGTAAGTTGTCGAAGTCCCAAAAATGGTCAAATACGACCAAGTGTTCCTCAAAACTTGGTCAAGGGCCAACAGGCCCCCAACACTCACTTGTGACTTGTCCCGAGTCACTCAGGTCTGGGTAACTTTGTCTCAAAGGTCTCGAGATTGACTCAAGCTACTTTGACTTGTCTCTGTGCTACTGCTTCTTTCTCAGCGAATTCCTGAACAATCGCTTCGATGATAGGTCCTTTCAGTTGTTGCTCGACTGTAACAACTACTTGTTCTAGTAGTGTTCCTTGGCCTTCAATTTCTTCAAACAGTAGGTAGGCAGTCTCTTGGCTTGGTTGGAGTTTCTGGGTGACTTCCATCACTCTGTTCTACGTGGTAACAACAAGTTGTTGGGCAGTGTGTTGTTCCTGGGATCTCTTCATCCTCTCTATGGGTGACAGGAGCTTGAGTTGTGCCTATACTATATCTGCGTGCTTCTTTTCTTCCTAGAGTTGGGACTCCAGTTTCTTCAACTCTGGGTCTTCAGATAGTTGTTCATATATCTGCACGCTTCTACTACTTAGTTTTTTACATTCTGCAACAAGTGTTTTAATCCTCTCGACTGCGTTCTGAGCATTCAATTCTCGTTGGCCGCACACTTCTTGTGGAGTCTGTGGTATGGTCTGAAGCTCTAATTCCATGACCCTTTGTTGAAGTTGCTAAATAACTTCAGCCAGCTTCGTCACTTGACGCTCTATGGGCTCTTCAGACTTATTCTCTAAGTCGGTCATAGAGCGAAATTCTCTATTGACTACTTCTTCAATTCCTATCTGCTTTGCGAGCAACTGCTCTTTCTCTTTTTGGATCTTCCCTCTGTCTTCTTCAAATTTTTCTTGGAGAGCAT
>JASDQU010011565.1:265399-277626 GCA_032191745.1 Picea mariana | reverse complement strand
ACTCATTATTGCATTTTTCCATTGTTTTTGTCTGCTAAAAAATGGTAAGTGCCTAAAACCTGAAACTATTCAATTATATGTTAGGAAAAAAAAGCAAAACAAAGCATAATAACCAGAGCATAAACAAGAAAGATCAAACACGCATTAAACCAAGCACAACAATCCCATATTTGACACAATGATTTATGTGGAATCCCAATACGGGAAAAAAACACGAGAAATGATTATCTATATTCTTATTATCAAGGAAGAATTACAATAGCCAACCCAGGAATACAACCATCATCTCCTCTCATACACACAACACCTCAGTATTGTTTCTTTCTCTCACACACTCACTACACATTGCACTCACATTGTACACACACCTCTATGGGTATGTTTGCATATATAACATCTATCACTCAGTTACACAAACTGATCAAGAATAGATCACATAGTTACATGAGTAGTTCATAAATAGATAGCATGCATGCACATTAGCATAGTTGCATGCATGTGCATGTGACCACATGAAGAAATTCTTTGGCATGTTTCCAATAATCTCCACCTTGACAACAATTTATCTAATATATCATGCCCTTAATTAATTCATCCATCACCTTTCCTGCAAGAGAAGACAAACGCCATCAGAGCTCCACAACTTCTCTAACAATACTTTTATGTGAACATGCATGCATGATTCACTCCAATATGGACCATTCTATCTCCATCAGTATTTTGGACAATTTCAAATAATGATTCTGAACGAATGGAGTATAATTTTGAGAAACAGTCAGAGGTTTTTGTGCCTAACACATTATAGATCAATATAATCTATCATTTTCCCTACAATTTTCATATATTGGGAGAATCAAATCCATCTCCGAGCCCTAATTTTTGGATCTCATATTTTCCTTTTTTGACACATGTTTGTAAAATGAAGATATGGGGCAAATGGAAACAAATCTCAGGGAACTGAGAGAGGTTTTTGCTCAAAACAAACAGATTCACAAAATCCTCTTTTAGTTTATACACATCTTTCATGATTCGAGAGATACAAAACCATAACCACAGCCCCAGTTTTCAACAATTTGGCCCATTTTCTATGGCAGAAAGTTTCTGAAATTGATGGTAATTGTTGTTGTCTTTTGGGAGGAAATTCGACCTCCTAGGGAGGATTTCGACCTCAATACATACATGAGATACCTGTTCATTTATAAAGGGATTTATTTTTTAATTCAAATCATTTTGCAGTTATTCGAAAGGGGGTAGAAGACTTATATTATTGTATCTTCTTGAAGAAGAACGGAGGGGGGGCGAAGCAAACACGGGAGTAGTACTCCTGGGAATGTAATATTTTGCTTTCTTGTTTAAATAAAAGAGTGCAGAGCCATTTTTAATCTACAATAGAGATTATTGTGATTTTGTTTGTAGAGAATGTCTTATTTCTTCGTTTTCACATCATTTCACTTGGTTTTATTTCCATTTTCTTCCTGATTTGTGACTGTGTTTGTAATGGAATTCATCTGTTTGTTAGATGCTTTATTGTAGGACATGTTATAGGTTGTTTCTTGTAGATATCTAAAGGTTCATAATTCATCCTTGGATAGATGCTCTGTCCCAACCATCTCTTTCCACTGATTTTTGTTTGGAATTCACTCATTGCTAAGTGCTCCTTGCATTTTAATATGTTTTCTCTCTATTTTGTTGCCATACTTTTATAAATCCTTCTCTTTGTAACCAGCTTCTACCTCGCCTCTGTTCCATGGATTTCCATTGTTGAAACACTCTTATTATTTTCTTGATCATTTGACTCCATTCCTAATGGACTACCTCCTGGTCCAACCCACCAACCCTAAAATCCCAAAAATTTATGTTACCCACAGATATGCACATTGTTAAGATTATTGAATATCCTATTGTGACATATTTTAGAGAGACTCCTCTCAGGTTGGAAGGGGCAGTTTCAAATCAAAAGTGGTTCGAGGTTATCTCGAAATTTTCTTGCATGCAACCCAATTCAAGTCCGAGTGATAATTATTATTTCATTTAAAATGTGCTAAAGCTTGTCTCTATTATAGCCTAGAGTCAACTCTTGCGACAACATTTTTCCGGTGCCATTGCCGGGGACGAAGGAACAAAGTTATCTTCCCTGGGATATGACAAAAAGTTTATATCTATTCCTTGATGGTGAACAAGGAATAGGCATTCAATTGGTTGTGATACTTCACCCGACGACTCCTTGGTTTGAAGACTCTACATGATGCATTGGCGATTCCACTGGTCTCAAAATGTCGAAATCGTTCATCGCTCGGATTGCTACAAGGTTTGCTCCTCTGGACTTTACAAATGTTTATGGTTTTCCAAACACTATTTCGGACTTTAAAATTTGGGAAGATGTCCTTCCTAAATTTGGAGGATATGTGGACGACAATCCTGCTCAACACTTGATTGAATTCCACAAGCTCATGGATGAATTAAATGTACATCATGAAGATGTCCTCATGAAGTTGTTTATGTTTTTGTTGGAAAGAGATGCAAGACTCTAGTATAAATCTTTACCCCATTCCAGTATTCCTTCATTGAAATATTTTCACAGACTTTTTCATCAACATTGTAAGAGGATATATTTAGCTGAAATCCTTTTTGAAGATTTATGTAATATAGAATTCATAAGACAAAAAGATCAAACAAATTCTTTTGAAGAGGAGGAAGTAATATCAGAAATTTCTCAAGTTGATGAAGATGATCAATATGAAGAAGAGTTGGTTTATAAGGAAGAAGGATATGATAGCTCTTTTGATCATATTCAAGAAGAAGATATTCAGCATTAGGGTCAATCTGTAGAAGAGAAAGAAAATAATTGTTGTTTTATCCAGAAAATATAGAGACCACCTTCTCCTTTGACTGAAGAAGAAATAGCTCTGCTCTTGCATAGTCATGTTACAACCCCTTCTTACACAGATTTTCAGTGTATACACAATCCCGGATATGAGAGTCAAACTTCTTCCATTTCTGAAAATGTAAATCTGATTTTAAATAATGACAGTCATGTGTTTGATGAAACCTTACAAGAAGTTAATGAACCTTTTTATGATGATGATTTCCAGCAAGGAAATCAGATTGTAAGCCCTGTTTTGTTTCATGAAGAGGATAGGGCTGTCACATTTAATAGTCTTGAAAGAAGTTTGTTGTTCAAGGATGTTTTAGACTGTGATTTGGAGGAGTATAAATCTAAGGTAGAAAGCATGCCATAGAAAGGATCAGAGTTGCTCACGGTTGATGTCCTGAGCATTTGTCTGATTGATGACCCTGGTTGGAATAGGGTAAGACCCAGGGTTCAACGCTACAAAAGCACACCAACAAAACCCTAACTACCAGCCCTTTCGACAACACCTGCAAAGCAGATGAAGTCTCACACGAGGTAGAGGCAAGGGTGGTTGCGAGACTCAGGTGTATGAAACCTTAGTTGGGACACAGATCTGTTATTATAACACTTAGCAATCACCTAACATAGATTATTCATCAATATTCAACCCTTATGATACTTCACAGATAACACAGAGCATCGCAGTATGTACTTAGATCTAAGATAATTCAGCACTTATCCACAACAAGATGGATTAGATTCGGTAGATCAAGCACTAAGCATCTTACATACTAGATATAACATTCATTCATATCTCAGAAGCACAAAGAATAAATAGATCTATCTAAACACATCAAATCACTTAGCAAAGGAAGAGACAAACACATAAGGTTGAGGAACAAAGCACAACACAAATATTTAACATGGTTCACCCCCACCCTGGGGCTATGTCCACAAAGTCTTCTTCTTTATTAGATTCAGTTAATTAGGTTACAGCACACAGTCACCAAAAACCCTTCTATGCACAGGACATAATATCTACGCAACTCGCTAGATCCTTCTTCCTCGTGTTGTAGCACAAATCCTTCTATAATCTCTATAATAACTTGCACTTAGCTCTGTAACCCTTCTACAGTCATGCATAGAGCACTACTAGCACTTAGATTACATCACATGGATGGGCTATCGTCCCCTTACTTACTTCGCCTAGACATCTATTTATACATTACAAAAGTGGGCCTAAGCATGGGTAAACCCACGGGCCGACTTTCCTTTCCCATTACATTATCCCCAAAAACCCAAAAAATGACCCAAAAAGGGGTCTAGCTTCCACAATTTCCGCTTCACGTTGTACTCCATCTTTGGTAAGTTGTCGAAGTCCCAAAAACGGTCAAATATGACCAAGTGTTCCTCAAAACTTGGTCAAGGGCCAACAGGCCCCCAACACTCACACGTGACTCGTCCCGAGTCACTCAGGTCTGGGTAACTTTGTCTCAAAGGTCTCGAGATTGACTCAAGCTACTTTGACTTGTCTCTGTGCTACTGCTTCTTTCTCAGCAAATTACTGAACAATTGCTTCGCTGATAGGTCCTTCCAGTTGTTGCTCGACTATAACAACTACTTGTTCTAGTAGTGTTCCTTGGCCTTCAATTTCTTCAAACAGTAGGTAGGCCGCCTTTTTGCTTGGTCGGATTTTCAGGGTGACTTTCATCCCTCTGTTCTACGTGGTAAGAATGAGTTGTTGGGCAGAGCGTTGTTCCTGGGATCTCTTCATCCTCTCGATGGGTGATATGAGCTTGAGTTGTGCATATACTATATCTGTATGCTGCTTTTCTTCCTAGAGTTGGGACTCCAGTTTCTTCAACTCTCGGTCTTCAGATAGTTGGTCATATATCTGCATGCTTCTACTACTTAGTTGTAACACACCCACTATCATAATTTAAAATTTTTGGGTTAATCTCCCNACCACCTTCTCCTTTGACTGAAGAAGAAATATCTCTGCTCTTGCATAGTCATGTTACAACCCCTTCTTACACAGATTTTCAGTGTATACACAGTCCCAGATATGAGAGTCAAACTTCTTCCATTTCTAAAAATGTAAATCTGATTTTAAATAATGACAGTCATGTGTTTGATGAAACCTTACAAGAAGTTAATGAACCTATTTATGATGATGATTTCCAGCAAGGAAATCATATTGTAAGCCCTATTTTGTTTCATGAAGAGGATAGGGCTGTCACATTTAATAGTCTTGAAAGAAGTTTGTTGTTCAAGGATGTTTTAGACTGTGATTTGGAGGAGTATAAATCTGAGGTAGAAAGCATGCCATAGAAAGGATCAGAGTTGCTCATGGTTGATGTCCTGAGCATTTGTCTGACTGATGACCCTGGTTGGAACAGGGGAAGACCCAGGGTTCAACGCTACAACAGCACACCAACAAAACCCTAACTACCAGCCCTTTCGACAACACCTGCAAAGCAGATGAAGTCTCACCCGAGGTAGAGGCAAGGGTGGTTGCGAGACTCGGGTGTATGCAACCTTAGTTGGGACATAGGTCTGTTATTATAACACTTAGCAATCACCTAACATAGATTATTCATCAATATTCAACCCTTATGATACTTCACAGATAGCACAGAGCATCGCAGTATGTACTTAGATCTAAGATAATTCAACACTTAGCCACAACAAGATGGATTAGATTCGGTAGATCAAGCACTAAGCATCTTACATACTAGATATAACATTCATTCATATCTCAGAAGCACAAAGAATAAATAGATCTATCTAAACACATCAAATCACTTAGCAAAGGAAGAGACAAACACATAAGGTCGAGGAACAAAGCACAACACAAAGATTTAACGTGGTTCACCCCCACCCTGGGGCTATGTCCACAAAGTCTTCCTCTTTATTAGCTTCAGTTAATTAGGTTACAGTACACAATCACCAAAAACCCTTCTACGCACAGGACATAATATCTACGCAACTCGCTAGATCCTTCTTCCTCGCGTTGTAGCACAAATCCTTCTATAATATCTATAATAACTTGCACTTAGCTCTGTAACCCTTCTACAGTCATGCATAGAGCACTACTAGCACTTAGATTACATCACATGGATGGGCTACCGTACCCTTACTCACTTCGCCTAGACATCTATTTATACATTACAAAAGTGGGCCTAAGCACGGGTAAACCCACGGGCCGACTTCCCTTTCCCATTACATTATCCCCAAAAACCCAAAAAATGACCCAAAAAGGGGTCTAGCTTCCACAATTTCCGCTTCACGTTGCGCTCCATCTTTGGTAAGTTGTCAAAGTCCCAAAAATGGTCAAATATGACCAAGTGTTCCTCAAAACTTGGTCAAGGGCCAACAGGCCCCCAACACTCACATGTGACTCGTCCCGAGTCACTCAGGTCTAGGTAACTTTGTCTCAAAGGTCTCGAGATTGACTTGAGCTACTTTGACTTGTCTCTGTGCTATTGCTTCTTTCTCAGCGAATTCCTGAACAATCGCTTCACCTTCCAGTTGTTGCTCGACTATAACAACTACTTGTTCTAGTAGTGTTCCTTGGCCTTCAATTTCTTCAAACAGTAGGTAGGCCGCCTGTTGGCTTGGTTGGAGTTTCTGGGTGACTTTCATCCCTCTGTTCTACGTGGTAAGAATGAGTTGTTGGGCAGTGCGTTGTTCCTGGGATCTCTTCATCCTCTCGATGGGTGATAGGAGCTTGAGTTGTGCATATACTATATCTATATGCTTCTTTTCTTCCTAGAGTTGGGACTCCAGTTTCTTCAACTCTGGGTCTTCAGATAGTTGTTCATATATCTGCACGCTTCTACTACTTAGTTGTTTACATTCTGTATCAAGTGTTTTAATCCTCTCAACTGCATTCTGAGCATTCAATTCTCATTGGCCGCACACTTCTTATGGAGTACGTGGTATGGTATGAAGCTCTAATTCCACGACCCTTTGTTGAAGTTGCTAAATAACTTCAGCCAGCTTCATCACTTGGCACTCTATGGGCTCTTTGGATTTCTACTCTAAGCCGGTCACAGAGCAAAATTCTCTGTTGACTGCTTCTTCAATTCCTATCTGCTTTGTGAGAAACTGCTCTTTCTCTTTTTGGATCTTCGCTCTGTCTTCTTCAAATTTTGCTTGGAGAGCATTCTTCTCATGTTGCGCAGGTTGGCGTTGTTCAATAATTTTCTCCTGTGATTTCTTTAGGGCTTGGGTGGCCTGTTCTTTTTCTTCATGAGCATGTCGAAGGCGTACTTCGACTGTATCAGCAATCTTGTGGAGCTAAATTGATTCATCTCCCACTTCTGTTGTTCCTTCTGGCAGAGGTGCATTAGAGATTTCTCGGCTAGACTGGAGTGCTTGTTGTACTCCTTGTAGTGCGATCTCAATTTGGCTATACACTTGTTCCTGCTTCACCTCCTGCTTCTTTATGATTTCCTTTGAAGCATCATTGACTGCTGCAACAATGAAATCAAAGTCATCCAATGTGAGGGAAGTTCGCATCTTGGTTATAGGGGTTCTTGGTTTCTTTCCGAAGGAAGATTTTAGAGGTGAGACCTTCCTTTTCTTCGATGAGTCTTCTTCGTCCCTAGGCAGTGGTACTTTGACTTTATGTTGTTCAGTTTCTGTAACTTATTCATCATCACCTTCTTCATATGATGTAATGGAAGTCATCCTTACAGATAGGTTGTCAACATCGTGGACTTCTTCAGTCTTCTTCGTTGTCTTTTCTTTATTTGTATTACTGGGCCCAGGTGTATCCTACGCAGTTTTGGGGCTGTCGATGTCAGACATTTCTATCGGGTCTGCTGAAACAAGGAGGTTTACCAACCATTCCTTGGTGATCTCTTCTAGGTCTTCTTCTGTCAACTTATAATAGGACTGAAGCTATTCCTGGTGATCATCAGCGCATGGGGTTAGGTATCAAAAGTGGCAGTCCACGCTGAACTTTATCAGAGGTCAGAATCTCTGTAAAGTGTTTGGGGTTGTGCGAGGTTCACTCCTTATGGCTTCTTTCAATTGGTTATAGTACGCGTGGAAAACAAAATTTAATTGCCATTGCATTCTCATGTCGTTTGAGTACCATAATGTACTGAACTTTACAACTAGTGGCTCAAAGGGGTCAAGGTACGAGAATATTGTGCCTTCCAGTAGCTCCCATGCAACAAAAGCTATCAATATCAGGAGCTAGCTAAAATGGAATTCATGCCCCTGAGCCTGGGCTTCTCTGCAGTCAATATCCAGTTGATTCACCAATTACTTCACCCAGTTCATTTGTAGTCCCTCTGTGCACTTTCCTGTGAGGTCAACTACAAAGCCAGATACTTGTGTTGGTCGATTCTTTTGTACCAACTTTCCTGTGATCAGTTGGCATGCGAGGCGCACTACACCACTTTCAATAGAAGCTACCTTGTAGCCTCTCGCGCCTTTCTCAACATCGCCATAGGCTTCTTTGATCTTCTGCGCAAGAGCACGGTCTACAATCTTCCCAGGATAGTACTCATGAGGATTAGGGCCCTGCATGCTAAGCCTAATGATCCTATTGATCAGTGCCAGATCAATAGTTATGTGACGATCTAACCACATGTATCCTCCGTGGTAACTTTCTAGCAACAATTTTACACAAGTATTCACCTCCCAGTGTCTGTCAAAGTGCGGTATTTTCATAATGTTGAGAAAAGTAGACTACGTGAGGTTCATCGTCCATTGATGAGGGATGAACTTTGAATTCTTTCCCTTAGTTCTCGTCAAGTACTTATACGCGGCGAGCATGTTGTAAAACTTACGGTCCCCCAATTTGAAGTCACAAAACTTCAATGCTGTAACCTTGTCTTGATCTGCGCCGTAGGTGCATACTCCTTTTGGTAGATATGCAATGACTAGGGTGTATTCAAAGTCTCTAGGGACATTGTCCCTGTTAATCTCACCGCTCAGAGGGGGTATGTAAGCTGGTAGGATGGATGGCACTACTTTCGCGTTGCCTATGTCCTCCTTATGCTTAGTTCCTATTAAAGCGCCGGCTCGAGATGTTCCTTCTCGAGCAGTCGATGGGAGGCTTGCACTCCTCCCGTCGATGATGCTTGGACTCCGATGGACATTCTTCTTTCTGACATGTCTCTCTCAGTCATTAAATCGAGAAGGACCTCTGTGACAGATTCCTCAAGTGTAGTGAGATCGTCGGACATATGCACTCAGGAAAGATAATCGGGGTCATGATGATCTCAAAATACTGCACTAGGATGAACAATCTTCTTGCAATGATCACTGTAGACAATCACTAGTTCTGCGGGCTTCGATTTTTCAGTTGGAAAAAGTGTTCTTCAGGCACGACGCGACGAGCTAAACAAGAAATTCATCAACGATCTGCTTGCAACGGGTATGAAGCTTCCATGAATGTTGATCCATCCGTTATGGCGTGGTCCAATGGTATGGTGGTGATCCTTTAATTCTTTTCTGTCTGTTCAGGGTAGAAGTCGAATGGTTATATCGGTCCATCGGCTATATTGCTTCGCCACAACGAAGTGTCGTATGTCGTTGTTATGATATCCCAGCGAAGCTCAATTCCTATGACTTTTCCTTCTGCGAAGTTTCCTCTGGAGTCTTCTGTAAATTTTCGATCTTGGCTCTCCTCTTACTTAGCTTCCTATCCTTCTTCACAGTGAGCTTCGTCTCGGTCATCTTTTTTCCATTCTAATTCTTATCTTCTCTCGACATAGTCACTTCGCGATGATGAGATTATTTCTTTAGATCCAAGGGTAATACTCCTTCATTATATGGATTAGGTATTTCGGTCTTCTATGGTTACTCTAATTCTCTTATAGCTTCGACATCCAAGTCCCTGGTCTTCAATAGCTTAGATCTGTTCTCTTGTTCTTCCATCAAGTAGGTGATCCTTCTAGTCATAAATTCCATGAGTTCTTGCTTCTTCTGTTCTAGGGCTTCATTTTCTTCTTTTCTTCGGATCTAGTCTCTTTCAATCCAGATCTTGCCTAACAAAGCTGGAAATGTGGCATGGTCCTCAATAAATTTAATAAATTTGAATCATTCCTCTGTCGAAGCTCCATGGGTACTCATAGCTATCTAGGTAATCCTGCCACATAGGGTTACCATTTTTTCCTTTAAACAACCCTATTTTTCCTAGTGAAGGAACCATAGCAGGCCTTCCTAGGGTTTCCCAAGTACTTTATGTCATAATGTTCATCTGTGTTCCCTCATCCAAAGCACAGTCAATGTCGAAGTCTCCTATTCTTACTTCAATTTTTTCCTTTTCTTTGAAGATCTCTGACAAACTGGCATCTTTATGTTCATCCAGGGTTTCTTTCATTTTCAGTAACATAATCTCTGATTATTTCTAGGGTTCTTCTATAATGTTAGTCTCTTGATCTCCTTCAAGGTTTGATTGCTCCATATTCAGCTTTTCAAGTCTAGGAATCATTCTAGGTAAATCCATTACTTCATGGTCCATAGCCTTACAACAGAGGCAACTAGGGTTTCTCCCAGGCCATTCCTTAGCAAGATGTCATGGTCTTCTGCAACTATGACAAAGATTTAATACTCTCTTTCTCTTCAATGATCCCCAACTCTTCTTATACTGCACGCTAGGATCATAATGGCTAGCCTTCAAAAATTTATTTCTAGGATCTTGCATCCATTGGTTAGTCCTAAAATTCTTTCTATGCATAGGTATAACATATCTATCATTATACATATCAGATCTATTCATATCAAACGTTCTTTCGTCTAACAATGCCCTAGTTTTCAATCTAGGAAAAAATCTATCAAGCATACCTAAATCCATGCTCTAGAAACAAAAAAATTCACTTATCTTACTTCTACAGGGCACAAAGCTTCCAGATCTAAGAACTTTTGACTATTCTTACCTTTATCAGAGCACAAAGATTACATATCTTACTTTTTTTCTTCAGTATCAACCTCTTTTCTTGCATATCTGACTTCTTTCCTTCAAATCTATCCTTCCTTCTTCAGCACAGAGCTTTTCAGATCAAGTGGATCACTACACACTAGGGCATAGATCCATGCACAGAGAAATCACAGTTTCAGGTCTCGGCAACGGAACCATTTGTTGGCATAGGGGCAGACCCAAGGTTCAATGCTACAATATCACACCAACAAAACCCTAGCTACTGGCCTTTTCGACAACACCTGCGAAGCAGATGAAGTCTCACTCGAGGTATAGGTAGGGGTGGTTGTGAGACTCAGGTGTCTGCAACCTTAGCTGGGACACAGATCTGTGATTATAACACTTAGCAATCACCTAGCATAGATTATTCATCAATATTCAACCCTTATGATACTTTGTAGATAGCACAGAGCATCGTAGTATGTACTTAGATCTAAGATAATTCAGCACTTAGCCACAACAAGATAAATTACATTCAGCAGATTAAGCACTAAGCATCTTACATACCATTTCTAACATTCATTCATATCTCAGAAGCAAAAAGAATAAATAGATCTATCTAAACACATCAAAACACTTAGCAAAGGAAAAGACAAACACATCAGGTCGAGGCACAGAGCACAACACACAGATTTACTGTGATTCAACCCCACCCTAGGGCTACGTCCACAAAGTCTTCTTATTTATTAGCTTCAGTTAATCAGGTTACAACACAGAGTCACAAAAAACCCTTCTGCGCATAGGACAGAAGATCTACGCAACTTGCTAGATCCTTCTTCCTTACGTTGTAGCACAAAGCCTTCTATAATATCTATAATAACTTGCACTTAGCTCTGTAACCCTTCTACAGTCATGCATAGAGCACTACTAGCAGTTAGCTTACATCACATGGATGGGCTATCGTCCCCTTACTTACTTCACCTAGACATCTATTTATACATTACAAAAGTGGGCCTAAGCGTGGGTAAACCCATGGGCCGACATCCCTTTCCCATTACATTATTCCCCAAAACCCAAAAATGGACCCAAAAGGGGTCTAGCTTCCACGATTTCTACTTTGCATTGCGCTCCATCTTTGACAAGTTGTCGAAGTCCCAAAAACGGTCAAATATGACCAAGTGTTGACCAAGTGTTCCTCAAAACTTGGTCAACGACCAACAACCCTCCTGAGTTATCTGATGAACCTAAATATGATGAGTATAGTGATGATTATTACATTGTTTCTGTAGAACAACTTGCTGTAGATTTTTCATGGAGGGATTGTAACACCCTGTTTCCCCCAAATTTGTAATTAATCCTAATACAGGAATTACCATGCTAAAGCACGATGAAAATGTAAATAACACTATGAATTTATATTACAGAACTGCTGAGAGGGGATGTGCAGAAAAGAGACCACGATGGTGGTGGAGGGCACCTTGAAAAAGGGGCGTT